>OZ014455.1:6279689-6518364 GCA_963966035.1 Acleris laterana
CGCGCAGCGCGCGCAGCCACACCACGCGCGCCACCTGCCGCCCAGGGATCAATCAGGCAGGACAACCAAACGCAACCTTCTTCTTATCTTATCTTATCTTACTGATGGGATACGCTTTTTTTTTTATGTCATAGAGAAGACAAACGGGCACACAGGCGACCTGATGGTAAGTGGAAACTGTGACCCATAGACATTCGCAATCACAAGACTGCTATGCAATTCTAAGACTAAAAATGCGTTGCCAACCCTAAGGCTAAGATGGAATGCCTCTATGCTAGTCATTTCACCAGCTGTCTTATCTCCAAACCGGAACACAACAATGCGAACACTGCTGTTTGGCGGTAGGTTAATGGATAAGATGGTGGTAGCGATCCGGACGGGCCCTGCACAAGATCCTACCACCCGCAAATCTCATCCCATCATTTCGGAATCTTTTGCAAAATTACCCTCTCACACACTCAGCTGTTCGAATGTGTAAGTTCCCTCACGATGTTTTTCATTATACATAAGAGCATCGGGTGATGTACATCAGTTGGAAAAACTCATTGGCACATGGTGTCTTACGATCACCATTCGACCCCCTAAAACCACTAAGCCACTGGGACTCTCAACGCACCCTTCACTTCGTAGCTCATGTGCTGAATGACAGATTATATCAGCTACTTTTAAGGGCACCATACTCTGGATATTTCCACCGGTTACCAATCAGCTTCATTGGTTTTATGTTATAAGTCAGCTAAAGTGTGATAAAAAGAAATAACTTTATTACTCATAAATAATAACAACATTTGACAAAACATCATAATACAAACTATAACAAAAATAAACCTTCCATATAACAATAAAAACACAAGTCAAGAATGAGTTATTTTGTTTTATGTTCAAATCGACTCGGTTTCATGTAAATACCATTTTTATTCCTAGAGCCTATTCTCAACATATATCACCAGGGATCGGAAATTCGGATCGATATTTACCTAATCTTTGGCGGCGGCGTTGTTGTTCAGTTGTATAGAGGCGGACTCAATATTCATTTATTTATTTATTAATAAAATTCCCGGGATTTCGGAATAAATAAATTACGCCATCATAAATCCATAATTAAGTATTTACCTACATTCACTATTTGAAATTATTTATTAAATAAAGATTTATCTAACCTAACTTAACGAAGTCTGAGGAGCAAATTGACGGAACGTTTTATCCTAAATGTAAAATAATTAAAATGAACGTTTTGTAGAATCCCAGAATCCCGGAAATTATATTATTAAAATAATAATATCAAGAAGCGGACGCCATATTCGCTTAACATTTTCCGGGATTTTGGCAAGTTTAGGTAAATATCGATCCGAATTTCCGATCCCTGTATATCACACACCCTTCCGTCCGTAGTTTTTGTAACCCGTACCTTGCACTGGTGGCGCGCCTGCTGCGGCGCGCACAAGGGGCGCAGCGCGTCGAGCCAGGCGCGCTCGTCGGCCGCGCTGTTGCACGCCAGGAACGTGTGCGTCGAGAGACACGGCAACGCACGCTCCACTAGCTGGAAGCAAAATGAGCGCTCCCAGAGAGACTCGTGTACCTGGGAATTGACAACATTTCATTTTGGTGACACCTGCAAATTACTATACGAATCGAAAGGGCTGCTGAACACGGCAAAATATTTATTTAGATTTATTTTTCTTTATTTACAAAATTACAAGTAAGTTAATAAAAATATCGAGTTTTACCAATACTATGCCTGAATAAATATAATACCATTGCCTTTTTCACGCGAAAAAAAGCTGTAATACTTCAAATTTTACATTGTCACTATTGACAGATAGATAGATACTAAGGGCCACTTGCACGCAGAATTTAACCCTGGGTTAAGGCACTAACTCGAGTTAGTAGACGTTAGATTCATACGAAAACTGTCATTTTAACTCGAGTTAGTGTCTTAACCCAGGGTTAAACTTTTCGTGCAAGTGGCCCTTAGAGAATTATCGGTTGACATGATACTTTTTTATATACAGATTAGACTAACGTAATATGTCCATTGTGTCGTAGAAATGAAGTTACACCCTTTTAGAATAAGTACATCTTAATAAATTAATAATAAAATAATTATTCATTCTAGAGAAAATTTCAAACTATTAGTGTCTTCCTCCTTCCAAACAGTATCTATAAAACGAATAAAATTAAAGTCTTGAAAATATGAAATCTTGTCAATTAAGATCATGGTTTAAGTTTCAACTTTGTTTCTCCTGCAGTGCCTATAATTTCAGTTATGGCATCGAGTAACCGGCCCTAACTGAATTCATAATAAGTTTTTACTCATCTAGATAATCTTCGGCAAGAAAAATTGGTTGAATCGCCAACAATGTGTTTTTTTGTGGTAACTTTACACACTGGTCAGTTACTTAGCATGTTGCAGTGAGGTTATAAAATATGAAACCTATCTGGTAATGCTTGTCGCAAATAAATATCAATAAACCCACCTGATACAGATAAGCGCACGACAAATCAATAAGTCCTTTAGGCTTCGTCCTTTTTGGCGAATCATAGAAATACAGATGCGTATCTGTGCCCTCTTGCAGCAGTACGAAGTATAAGGCCTTCCATTTCTTGGCTGCTTTGTCGGACTTCTTGTTCAGGTAGCCCTGGTGTTTGATGCCCTTCATTTTCTTCAGGCCTATTTGATCTCGGCATTCGCGTAAAGTCGCGTATATTTTTTCCGCGGCCGCCCCTGTGGTGCTCTGCTGAGGCTCTATATGATGCCCTTCCGCAATCAACTGAAAAACAAGATTTTTATCTTTGAAAATTTATCAACATTATATGAATGGATATTTTTATCGGTGGAAATGTCTGTCAAAAACAATGAATGATAATTTACGTATAGAGTGCACAAAAGCGACGATGATATGCAAGAGAGTAAACACTTTTTTCTGTATCTTATCAGGGCTAATCAATGTATGTCAACCAATGGTTGTTAATAAAAAGATACTAGGCGAAAAAATATTTAAACAAAACAACGAAAGGAACAGTAGAGTACAAAGATATGTAGACACTTTCGCAACTTAACCCAACGAAATGAGGTGCAAAAGTGTATACATATCTTTAGACTGCGTCGCTATTGCCTAATGCACTCGCAATCTCAATTGGTTTCAAAGAGGAACATTTTGTGTTCATTTTGTATGCAGACAAGATTTTTCACATTCGATCATTGATTTAGTATATACAAGATACACAATCCCGCACAAAACTTTATTATAAACTGTCCCAAATGACATTGATAGCTGCATTCAGATACATGCTAACATCGTTATTTTTTACCTTAAACATTCATGCAAAAAAAAACTCAATGTACTAGCAATCAAGTGTCAAATTTGCAAACTAATCTTTTAAAATATTTAAAACTCTTTAGTGAAATCGCCATTATCATACTATTTATGACAAAAGTGGACATCGAATGAATGGAGACGAATTTCTCTATTTATATTGTATTAGTTTTAACGAAATTACAAATTACACAAAAAAACTTTTGACATGTTTTATAAATGCTGTCATTGTATTACACAACTTAAGCTATATATATACAATACAATAATAATAATAAATTAATTAATGTAAAGCAAGGTTTAAAAACCCGTCCCGTCGATTGTTTTTATTCAAATTTTAACGTTTAGGTATCCTTTGTCACCTGGAATGGTGAAATGATTCTAACAAATACCACACACATATAAATTGGCTCAGGTGTTCAAAGTTATGTTGGAATAAAGAATTAGACATACATACATAAATAAACCTTTTAAATATTACACTTTACTCCAGACAAGACAAGATCTTATCCTATCATAACCAACCTAGCCTAACCGGTTACGTATCGTAATATGTACATAAAGTTCGAAATACATAATGGCTCATAATTCATAATGGTCATAATATTATAATGGTTTTTTTTTGAAACCCTGAACTTTTCAAGATTGTTATACAACAAACCTAACCTAACCTAATGGGTTCTATACAATGGGCTTTTAAAAATATTGAAAAGTTTACTTATTATGACCACTATGTAATATGACCCATTATGTATTTTGAACTTTATATATAGGTATTATGATGCGATCCCAACAAATTTATTATATAATTGTACGAAAATGGGTCAAGCACACAACAGACGATTTATTTGCCTTGAATAGATGATCACCCCTATCTCGTGCTAATATTGCGACCCATTTTGCACGTCGTAGAGGATTTCGTGGAAAGCTTAAATTTAAAAATAAAAAATATTAATATATAAAAAAGTAATAGCTACTCCATAATAATTTTGTTCCTTGGTAAGTCATAATTTGTGTGCACAAAATAAATTCCAAAATATCATGAAAACATTATAATTTTAGCTAGAAATGTTTATAAATAAATATAACTTACGTAAAATAAGACATTCCATCCTTTTTATTTGTTTTTTTGTTATTATTTTTGCAGTTTTTCACCACACATTTTGTCATGATTGACAACTGCCACTGTCTGTGGTCGGAACAAGACTAATAGCAAAACTACTGCCCAAGTCGATTCGGCAGTAGTTTTGACTTGCCATTTTTTCGTGCTGATTGTGTATCTAGTATATACTAAATCAATGCATTCGATTTTCAAAATGAAAACAATTGCGATTCCGAGTGCGTTAAGCAATAGCCTCTCAGGACTGTAAATCAAACTCACCGGTTGTCCCAAGGTATGCCCCTCAACAATCTGCTCCTTCCTGTACCGATTAATGACAGCATCGAGGCACTCAAACGTCCGTCCCCCCATCAGGTACCTTACGCCTTTCTTCTCGATCCTGAACCTTTGGATCTGGTTGTTGATGTGGAAGAACAAGGAGTAGTCTCCTGGGGAGTTGTCTGAGGGTCTGACGAGGAAACTGCCAGGGCCAGCCTTGACGAGCATGTCCACAGCCTCGCTCTTGGTACAGTTGGGGTGGAACCAGGAGAAGACGGTGTTGGGGTCTATCGACGGGTCGAGGTCTTCGACCAGCTCTCTGAAGATCATTCCTTGCTCGCCGGTCCTGAGAGAAAACATTTATGCGATGTCAGGCGACTAAGATTTTCGAAACTCAAAAAAGGAATGAATGAATGAATGAATGAATGAATGAATGAATGAATGAATGAATGAATAGTTTATTTGCATAAAACAAGCGTATATAAAAGGTGTTACAATATTATTTCAGGTCGTATCTTGTTTGAAAGCTTCCAAACAAAATTCCGGATGGACAATCTCGTATAAAATTGACTTACTTAAGGCAAACTAAGCTCCAAGCTTGTTACAGATGTAGTGAATAATCCTTTTCCATAGTTTTTTGTCCGATATGTTCGTATTTATCTAGCTTTCTCAATTAGCTTCAGTACCCATCAATAAGCCAACTGAGAAAGCAAGATAAATACGAAGTTATCCGACCAAAAACGATGGGAAAGGAGTATTCACTACACCTGTACACGGGTACTAGACAACGATAAACATGCCAGATAGACAATATTCATGACTCGGGAACAAATACTCGCACTCATCGCACGAATATTTGGCCATACCGGGATCTAGTCCGCTAGCTAGCAAGGCCACTGCCAATTACAAAATGTAATTCACTTATTGATTATAGTAAAACCATTTGCTCAACACAACCATTAAAAACCTTAATCTACAGTTAGAGACATGTAATCCTTGATCGTTATTAACTTACGCGAGATAGGGTTGCTCACACATTATCAAATAATTAAGGCGGCGAAATTAAAGGTTTGTCTACCTTCAGTGAGGCTAAACAAGTCATTGTATGACTATTAGGGACGGCCGTAAGTGACATTTGGAACAAAATAAAACTATAGCTCTCAAAAATTAAAAGACGCTATGATATACCTACTTCCACTTTACGGGGTATTTTATGCAATTTGTGAGTTTTAAGCTAGGTAATTTAGAACGCAGGCCCTAAAAAGTTGTTTGAACGCTCTGACGTGACAACTTCAACTTGCCGGTTAATAATTAGCTGGCAGATTTAAAAATTGAGTCCTTATCCTTAAGTAACCATCGATTTTACCAAACTCAAACAAGACTTAGTCTGAGATTAGTCTTAACAAATTCGGCGTTTATTCTAGGTACGAGACCTTATTCTCGTTACGTCGAATCCGACCTTAGGTGGAGATCAAACGCGGGACCTACGATACATCGATAAACATGATACATATGATATATTTAGGCCCGCTATTGACGGTCGTTTTTAACGATAGTTTGCTAAGCTCGGTTGTAAAAGGATGACCAGTGACACATTTCACGGTATACCGGGACAACGGTCACGTATACGATGAATAGACAATTAACGTGCTCAATTTTTATTAAAAATAAAACAATGGCGTCGTTATTAAACGGAGAACAATGACAGAGTTATCTACCAACTTCGAATGATTAACAATTATCAACGGATGACCCAGTGACTAATAGTTGTTTTTGGGTGCGGAGACTTAACAACTATGTATGTACACAAATGCCCTTCGCATCGTCTAATATTGACACGTTCTAAAATATTTTAGTCAAGTACCTATGTTTGTCATAAGTGTTATAACACTAATATATTATAACGTTGATTTTTTTATCTTAATTTTTATCATAATTAAATTAATGTATACATGTTATAATATGTCCTAAAAGACTGTTAGGTCTATTATCATTCGATATACAAGATATCTTGCCTAATACGCCATAGTCCTTAAATTAAAATACCTAAAGTATTTAGGCTCTAAAATTATTGTCATCTATAAATTATTAGTCAACAGTTGTACAAAAAGACAAATTTGCTTTTCCTTGTGTATGATTTTAGTATGAGGCTAGTTTTAATATTAATGTCGACTCCTTATCTCGCTTTAGTTTTACCCTTAAATTTAACGTAATGATCGGCGACCGGTAGCATTTTATGACACTTTAACGTCAAACGTAATGACTAATATGGATATATCTGTGTTGTTATGCCGGCGCCACACGCTTGGCGTTTGCCGCAAAGACTGCAGGACGCAGCTATACATTGGAATGAGATGGAAATACATCGTGCTCACTCTAAGATATAGTTGCGTCCTGCAGAGTTTGCGGCCAACACCACGCGTGTGGCGCCGGCATGGTGAACGAAATTTAAATAGAATCATATCCATGTTTAACCTTCGTCGAAAAATTTCTACCGGTCGCGCATCTTTAAACATAACGCAATATGACATTATCCTCATCGTGACCACGATAAATCATCGGGATAAAGTAATTAACAGGAAAAAAGACCCTTTCTGTTCGGTTTGCACATTTTTGTACTTCGCACGGCGCCCAGTTCGTCTCTTACGTTAGGTACGCGTAGATGCTAGCGAAGTTGGCTAGAGGGGAGAGTACCAAACTTACAGCCAACCAATATTAATCGTTTAATAATACTCGTATCCATACTAATATTATATATGTGCAAGTTACTCTGCTTGTTTGATTGTTACGCTTTTGTAGCTAAACGTAACCTAAAGACTTAAGGTACTTTTTACCCTACAGAGCGATAAACGAACTCTACGCGGACGGAGTCGCGGATAACAACTAGTTTTTAATATATGTATATGCGTTTTTTTAAGCAAAATAATTACCTAACTAAATTAAAATAATTTGTTACTCCTTCAGGCTGCAAGGGCTGTACGGATTTAGATGGAAATGGAGTAAGCCTATACCCTGGATTAACAGATTTGTTACTTTTCATCCTGGAAAAATTATAAGTTCTCGAGGGGATAACTATAATCGAAATTTACGCAGACAAAGTCGCGGGCATAAGTTAGTTACTAATAAAAGAAAAAATAAAAGAGATGCATAAAGAAATACCTGTGAGCCGTAACCCAAAGCCAGCCATCTCCCATGTCGTTGTGCACGAAGAAAATGTCGCCTTTCTGGAAGGTCAGCTCATCCGTGTCTGGCATCTTCGTGTACGGTAGTATTGCCACGACTCTCTGTAAAAACAAAAATTGTATACTTGCGAATTATATTACGTAGAGCAGCAAATAGGTGGTGCAGACGAATAGATAGATAAGTAAATATAATACTACAAATAAATCCTACTAATATTATAAATGCGAAAGTTTGTGAGTGTGTGAGTGTGTTTTTTACTCCTTCACGCTGCAACGGCTGGACGGATTTGGATGAAATTTGGAATGGAGATAACTTATACACTGAATTAACACATATGCTACTTTTTATCCCAGAGAATTTTAAAGTTCCCGAAGGAATAACGATAATCAAAATCTACGCGGGCAGAAGCTAGTAAATTATATACATAGGTATGACTAACACGGATAAATATCAATACATCCATATAAGGGAAATAATTAAAAATAACACGACAGAAATACCTGTTGTATAAGTTTTATACTCATCTGTTTACCTTTTTGTCGTTAACAGGCTCTGGCGGCGGCACGGGCTCCACGAGCCGCTCCCGCTTGAGCAGGTCCGAGCAGTGGCTGTAGAACCCCACCAGCTCCGTCAGCGAGTCGAACTGCCGCCCGCCGATGTAATAATCGCCGCATACCGCTGTTATCCTGGTAACCAAGTTACATTGGCATTCGATTTTAAAAAACGAATATGACAAAAAGTATGCTTTAACGGCCGGACTGATATGAAATGTATGCTATGACCTATGACGCAATACGGCAATAGGTACCCGTCGCTTTAAAACCTCAGCCAAGTATACAGGAAGAAGATATACGTACATACATAGCAACATACCCACATACATACATTACATAACATTAAACTATCAAGGAAATCATTACTACTACGAATTAACCTTAATAAACCTAATAATTAAGTGATTGAGTTTGTGCAATAAAGAGTTTACATGCGCACAAATACCCTGTGGTCGGCGATAACTCAGCAGATGTCCTAAAATTGTCGTATGACAAATAAAATATCATCAAAATAACAACCGGGGCAATAAGGACAACTCCCACACAGGCCCTGGAGATAATGCTAGGACTGAACCCTGTACACCTTGAAGTGGAAAAGAGAGCCACAGAACAGTGGTATAGAATGAAAATGAGCAGAGAGTGGATCGGATCCGAGGTGGACAAGAGACACGCAAGTATACAAAGAGAGTCAATGGTGAACATGAATATGCTCATGACTAACAATGACCTAATAAAGAAAAGGAAGATCTTCGACAAGAAATACAGAATCCATATAGGAGAGAGAGATAATTGGGAGACAGAGGTACCGGAACCCAGAGCGACATGCTATACGGACGGTTCATGGAAGTCCTCAACAAAAAGAGCGGGGGCAGGTATCTACAACCTAGAAGCGAATGAGCATACAACGATACCACTAGGAGGCTTTACCAGTGTGTTCCAGGCGGAAGTGTATGCCATCATGAAATGTGCGCAGGATCTCAAAGAAAGAAGCGATATAACGGGAAGCCACGTTATAATCTACTCAGACAGCCAAGCAGCACTAAAAGCACTAGACAATCCGGTCATCAAATCCTCCCTGGTACAGGAATGCAGGAACGAACTGAACAATCTAGGCACAGAAACCAATGTAACACTAGCATGGGTACCAGGGCACAGTGGAGCAATAGGAAATGAAAAGGCAGATGAACTGGCCAGAGCCGGGGCGGATCAACAGTATCTGGGCCCGGAGCCAGCCCTTCCGATATCCGCAACGGTAACGAAAGGAGTCATCGCCAGAAGAATAGAGACAAAGACAAATGAGGCATGGATAACAGCTCAGGGATGCAGACAATCCAAACTCATGATAGGAAGGGTAAATAAGAACAGAACAAGGTATCTATTAAATCTGGGTAAGTACAATCTAAGCATACTGACAGGGATACTGACTGGACACTGTCCACTCAACAGACATCTGACGGTAATAGGAGTCAAACAGGATCCTCGATGCCCACACTGTGGCAAAGAGGAAACTAGCCAACACGTCCTAGCCGAGTGTGTAATGTACTCGTCACTGAGATATCGCACATTCGGGGAGGACTCATTATCAGTAGAGACACTCAAAAGCATTAACCTACAGGACGCACTTTTGTTCTGTAGGAAAACAAGAAGATGGGATCAGTGCTGGATGGGAGCGCCGCCGGGCCAATAACCTGAGGCCTGACCAAGGGGAACAGGGCGGAATGACTGGAGAGCCACTCGACCGCCCGTCTGCCTCGGCTGCGTCCCCACTCAACATCATCATCATCAATAAAATATCAAGCCACAGACAGTTCTGACTACGCTCTAGCTGGTCTACCTAATTAGAATCGAAACAATACGTTGTTATGTTAATATTTAATAACCAAATCTGTCAAAATAAACCACAAATTAATTGACATTATGTAAAACACAGGCCCAAATCGAGAATTCAATACATATTATATGAGTCACTTCAGAATGATGTTCAGTTCGCAATTCTATAGGTATTTCTATGAAACACCTTCCGTAGTGAGCGTCACGACACCTGCCCCTCGACCGCAACCGCACGCCTCACTGAAGCCCGACCGGAGACCTAGTAGTGATGCCGACGACCGCAGCAGGAGACGGCAATGGTAGGCGTCGCTGACGCCCGACCGCAGACCCGGCCTTGCGTCCGTCTTGCTGCTTGCGGTCAGGTGCAGAATCACGACCGCAGAAGGTAACGGCAGCCGGTAGCATCTGGCGTCGCCATTGCAATCTGCCGTTGCCGTCCGAGGTCGGTTACGGAATTACACCTTCAGACTGCAAATACGCTTACATTCATAACTAACCTGAAATGGTTTATCCCAGTGCGCCCCAAGTAACTCAGGACATAGGACCCTGGCTTGCGGTCGCTCTCGCGGACTGGAATGAAAAGCTATCATTATGAAAGTGCCACTTCATTGATTGAGCGCCTACATACTTAGTCATAGCATAAGACTGACAAGTTGGTTCGCAGTTCTGTTAAGCGCGTTATTAATTCGGCAATATCTAAACGGAGCAATGGATGTGCCTTAGTATGCAATGGGAATACCTTATATTCTGACAACTACTGACCACTCTAGTTGCAAAACAAGGAGAATAAACATAGTTATAGGTACATATGCAAAAGTTTGTGAGTGTATTTGAGTTTGTATGTTTGTTATATCTTCACGCTAAAACGGCTGAACGGATTAGGAAACAATTTCGAATTAAGACAGCTGATACCCACCGCACATAAGCTATCTTGCATGCCAAACAAAGACACTGTTTCTACGGGATGGTCAATGCGGTCGAAGTCGCAGACAGAAGCTAGAAACTTTTTCTTATCGTTATTTTTTTTTTTTTTAAAGATTGGATCCTCCATTCCTTGGCCTCTGGGCCGGGAGCCCAGGACAGAGGCGAGAACACTACTAAATTAAAATGTTTGAAGACCTCTGTACTAGGCCGTATTAAGGATTGTTTTTATTATTATTTCCACGTGTCAGTAACACACTGCTATTTAACTGTCGCTATTTATCAATTTTTTCCGAAATTGTGTATCATACATAAACAACCTTTACAGGGACATAATCGTGGACAACAGCTGGTACATATACAATTATTATTTTTTATTTGAAGACATGCAAAGGCAATGCCTTATTAAAAGCATACCATAGACTATAGGTGCCATAAGGTACTTATTACAATGCACATGATTGTTAATGCTTTTAAGGAGAACAATAAAACAATCATTGTATATTCAACAGGCAGATTCTGCATAAAGCTGTCTAATAGTCTTAGTCATGCCATTTGTCTGGGTTTCCCATATTTGTCCTAGTTTGGTGGGCATCCAAAAAATTTTTCCCTTAAACCTCTTTTTTCTACTTTTTTTTATAACAGAGGGAGGCTAACGAGTATTTACGATTACCTCATGGAAAGTAACACCACCCCCAAAACAAAACAGCTGAGGACTAGTTATCTTGTTATAAAATAAATTTAATATTAAATTTCACAACAATATTACCATTTTAGTTATCTATGAGCTGTATTGTAAGCAGGCTTGTTTCAGCGACTGAATTCCAGAATTAATTATGTGGTTTCATGTAAGGAATCATAAGATAAATATAGCAAATACTATGGCGCCTACAATTTCCGAAAATTATCTTTTCTTTGTTTCATTTGCTCCATTCCCATATTTCTGATGGTATTTTTCATGCTCATAATTTCCGTAAATCTAATTTAATAGGTAGCAGAATTTCCATCCAAGTTTTCCCATAAGATTTTTTCCACATGCTTACTATCCTATCCGGATTTGTCCCAATTGCTATTTATCCTCATCATTAATAACTCGAAATAGGTAGGTAGGTTTAGGTTAAGATAATTTTGCAACTGGCCCAAAGGGCCAAACTGCCGACAAATAAGAGCTCCTAAGAAACTCTTATGACTCCTAATTTTAGGTAATTATAATTTATTACAATTTTCCTTTATTACAAAACCAGAAATAATTTACTATTAATATTATTGGTGACCCCTTCTTTTAGAGAAGATATATCTTAAACGGCTAAACCAATTTTCATGAAACCTAGCTAAGAACCACCAATAGATAACATGCTTTCAAATAAAAAACCTGTTTAGGGAGATATGCACACACACACACATACCGGTCAAACTTACAAAACCCCTCTTTTTGCATCAGGAGTTAATAATTAGGATTGAATATTTGCAATGCAACAAGGCCTAACCATACAATACAATATTATTATTAGTGCAATACTTACCCAGATAGCTTCCTTGTTTACTGCCAGCCCACAGTCGCTCCTCTGAGGTATATCGGTCCAGGCGACCATGATACCACTCCGTTTCCGGCGGGGCCAACACAGCTTGCCTTTCACCTAAGGGTCAAAGAATTGAGCATAAAATACATTAAAAAAATATTACTTTGTAAAATGTAGAGCCTCAAAAATATAGTGTTTGCTAATGCTACATTTATATTCAATGGAGAGTGAGTACTACTTCCTCAACTATCTGTTTTATAGTGCCAATTATGCAAACCTGGAGCAGAGTTGTCAATCAGTTTTATTTTAATTTAAAGAACTATCCAATCCAATAAGTAAATGGGCAAGGCTTTTGCCTAGCAGGTCTCAATATCAAAAACAAACTGTTATCTGCTCTTTGTTGAAATAACTTAAAGGATCATTAAGTATAAATATAAAACTTTAAAATGAAACTGAACTAACAGGTGACAGGTGAGTAAAGGGATAGTATTCAGGACATAGTTATAAACTGCAAATTTATAATACTACTGAATTGTCAAAGGTTTAACACAGATTTCAATGACATGGATACCACACTCAGGCAAGACTCCTGCTTGCAGTTTTTCAGACAAACACTTGTTCTGTGATATTTTTAGATACTTATAGCACATTTAAACTAAACAAAACAATACATTTAGAACTGACTAAAATGTTTGCTGTCATGTCATGTTTGCAATGTTTGTTAACTATTAATTAAAAACTTATTAGTGCTGGTAACGGCATTTTCAAGTTTAAGTTTGTATACGAGTTTAAATGATTAGTGTCATGATAATAAACTCAGTTGGCTTGTGAATAATGAAACTGAGTCAACCAACCGTTGGCGCTAGGTCCGTCGGTCTCGTCGAGCTCTAAATCTGCAGCTAGTTCGGCAGCATCGCCGCCGCCATCCTCCGACTCAGTCGACGGCGACCCCAGTTTATCCTTTACAGGGGGTCCAATCGGTGCCCCCATCGCCCGAATTAAATCAGCCATTTTAACGCACCACTACCTGCCACTTAAAATATCAATCTGTCCCAGCTATCATGTGTACAACCAACCATCTAACACATTACGCAAATAATCTTAAGAGGAAAATATTCTTGTTTACAATAGATTCGATCTTTATGCACTGGTGAGCAAGCGGATTGGAAGACGACAAAATATGAGCAATAACTATGTTTATGCAGTGGAATAAACTAACAGTCTACTTGTTTATCACATTTCACACAAAACCTTGATTATACAGTAAATATTGTTATTACTCGGATGAATTTCTCGATCTGATACGCCCCCCCTTCCGATCGTCTCATCTGCACTTTTGTTTGATATGACAGTTTCTTTTCCATATTGCTATATACAAAAAACGAAACCATAAACGGATATGCAGAGCTGTAGACTGTTAAGCGCGTTGTGAACGATTGAGCGGTTGGGCAGTTCATAACTATTACTACCTCATAACGGCAGGTTATGCTGTTGAAAGACAGTAGGGAACAATCGATTATGCTGCGAGCGAAAGACAGTGAGCAAAATCTGAATATCAGTTTAAATGTAAGTATGTATGTATGTATGTAAACACTTTAGTGTACACAAAAAAAAAAGAAACAGAAAATCTAATACAATACAGAGTTAGAATGTACAAAGGCAAACTTGTCCCTTTAAGGGATCTCTTCCAGCTAACCTTTGGGTGATTGAGTAAAATAAGAAAGCAGAAAAAGAAAGCAGAAGTTTCGTAGGTCTCGAATTTCGGACGACGCTCTTAGAGGGATGCTACACGAACGTTGCCTGTCCTTTGCGTCGTCACCGCTGCGTGGTTTGACGTATAAATTAGAACATCCCATACGATCCTTTGAAAACTTGCGTTGCTCTATGTAGAAATCGTGACGATGCAACGCACCGGCGACGCTCGTGTGGCATCACTCTTATGCGCTTACCACACGCACATGCTTCTCCACAGCAGTTTTGCCTAGGCAGGCTGGTTTGTAAACGGAACACAGAGCGTGTAGTTGGTAAAACTGTATCACGCGCCAACCCCACAACGCAGCTTGCGCACTTTTCGACATGCTTGAAATTTTGCCTTCGCGTGTGGTTGGGTGTTTAGTATTCAAGCCATAGTCGAGGCTGGCTCATCGTTGATTGGGAAACTGTTTCCAAGCCAAGGATTTTAATTTTGACTGTGCCGTGTACACGATACACGAAGTGTTCAGTTTTTTTGTGCAAGAAGCTAGCGCAGGCAAAACTGTGGTGAAGCTTGTGAGTGTAGTAAGCGCATCATTCGCCCGTCTATCACCCTTTTAAAATATTGTAATGTTACCATATGCAAATGGCCCATAGAGTAAAGAACATATATAAATGTTGGAGCGTGATTTTTTTTAATCATTATTTGACTGAAGTGAAAGCGTCTTGTGGTGTTACTGTCAGTCAGCTGTGTTTTGTTATATTTAAAGTATTATTGAGAAATTTAGTTCCAGTTTTATATTTAAGACCAACAAATTGGTGAGTAGGTAATTTGTACATGGAATCTTTATATATAAAAAATATGTTTTCTTGTAGAGTAAAAAGATACTTTGAAATTTGGATTAGGTATCGATTATTTTGAAATTTCGCAATGTCATGTCATTGCACAGTCAGTCACGAACTCACGACGCCATTTTGAGTTGGTAATATTTCTTTGTTCTATCACAACAGTTAGATTTTTGTTACATGTTCACGAGTCCAAATTTAAAGTTTTAATTTTCATTAAACGGGATCTGTTATTGTTACAGCCACCAATATGCAGATCTTCGTTAAGACTCTTACGGGTAAAACTATCACCTTAGAAGTTGAGGCATCCGATACTATTGAGAATGTTAAAGCCAAAATTCAAGACAAGGAAGGCATTCCGCCAGACCAGCAGCGACTGATCTTTGCTGGCAAGCAGCTCGAGGACGGCCGCACGCTCTCTGACTACAATATTCAGAAAGAGTCTACGCTCCATCTTGTATTGCGTCTTCGTGGAGGCATGCAGATTTTTGTCAAAACCCTTACTGGGAAGACAATCACTTTAGAAGTTGAAGCATCTGACACCATTGAAAATGTGAAGGCTAAAATCCAGGATAAGGAGGGTATCCCCCCAGACCAGCAGCGTCTTATTTTCGCTGGCAAGCAACTTGAAGATGGCCGTACTTTATCTGACTACAATATTCAAAAGGAGTCTACTCTTCACTTGGTTTTGCGTCTCCGTGGTGGCATGCAGATCTTTGTCAAGACCCTTACTGGGAAAACCATCACTCTTGAAGTTGAAGCTTCTGACACCATTGAGAATGTGAAGGCAAAGATCCAGGATAAGGAAGGCATTCCACCAGACCAGCAGCGTCTTATTTTTGCTGGCAAGCAGTTGGAAGACGGGCGGACACTATCAGACTACAATATTCAAAAGGAATCTACTCTTCACTTGGTTTTGCGTCTGCGTGGTGGCATGCAAATCTTCGTTAAAACTCTGACTGGTAAAACCATCACCTTGGAGGTTGAAGCATCTGACACTATTGAAAATGTGAAGGCAAAGATCCAGGACAAGGAAGGCATTCCCCCGGACCAGCAGAGACTGATCTTTGCTGGCAAGCAACTTGAAGATGGTCGTACTTTATCTGATTACAATATTCAAAAGGAGTCTACTCTTCACTTGGTTTTGCGTCTGCGTGGTGGCATGCAAATCTTCGTTAAAACTCTGACTGGTAAAACCATCACCTTGGAGGTTGAAGCATCTGACACTATTGAAAATGTGAAGGCTAAGATCCAGGACAAGGAAGGCATTCCCCCGGACCAGCAGAGATTGATCTTTGCTGGCAAGCAACTTGAAGATGGTCGTACTTTATCTGACTACAATATTCAAAAGGAGTCTACTCTTCACTTGGTTTTGCGTCTGCGTGGTGGCATGCAAATCTTTGTTAAAACTCTGACTGGTAAAACCATCACCTTGGAGGTTGAAGCATCTGACACTATTGAAAATGTGAAGGCTAAGATCCAGGACAAGGAAGGCATTCCCCCGGACCAGCAGAGACTGATCTTTGCTGGCAAGCAACTTGAAGATGGTCGTACTTTATCTGATTACAATATTCAAAAGGAGTCTACTCTTCATTTGGTTTTGCGTCTGCGTGGTGGCATGCAAATCTTCGTTAAAACTCTGACTGGTAAAACCATCACCTTGGAGGTTGAAGCATCTGACACTATTGAAAATGTGAAGGCAAAGATTCAGGATAAGGAAGGCATTCCCCCGGACCAGCAGAGACTGATCTTTGCTGGCAAGCAACTTGAAGATGGTCGTACTTTATCTGACTACAATATTCAAAAGGAGTCTACTCTTCACTTGGTTTTGCGTCTGCGTGGTGGCATGCAAATCTTCGTTAAAACTCTGACTGGTAAAACCATCACCTTGGAGGTTGAAGCATCTGACACTATTGAAAATGTGAAGGCTAAGATCCAGGACAAGGAAGGCATTCCCCCGGACCAGCAGAGACTGATCTTTGCTGGCAAGCAACTTGAAGATGGTCGTACTTTATCTGATTACAATATTCAAAAGGAGTCTACTCTTCACTTGGTTTTGCGTCTGCGTGGTGGCATGCAAATCTTTGTTAAAACTCTGACTGGTAAAACCATCACCTTGGAGGTTGAAGCATCTGACACTATTGAAAATGTGAAGGCAAAGATTCAGGATAAGGAAGGCATTCCCCCGGACCAGCAGAGACTGATCTTTGCTGGCAAGCAACTTGAAGATGGTCGTACTTTATCTGATTACAATATTCAAAAGGAGTCTACTCTTCACTTGGTTTTGCGTCTGCGTGGTGGCATGCAAATCTTCGTTAAAACTCTGACTGGTAAAACCATCACCTTGGAGGTTGAAGCATCTGACACTATTGAAAATGTGAAGGCAAAGATTCAGGATAAGGAAGGCATTCCTCCGGACCAGCAGAGACTGATCTTTGCTGGCAAGCAACTTGAAGATGGTCGTACTTTATCTGACTACAATATTCAAAAGGAGTCTACTCTTCACTTGGTTTTGCGTCTGCGTGGTGGCATGCAAATCTTCGTTAAAACTCTGACTGGTAAAACTATCACCTTGGAGGTTGAAGCATCTGACACCATTGAAAATGTGAAGGCTAAGATCCAGGACAAGGAAGGCATTCCCCCGGACCAGCAGAGACTGATCTTTGCTGGCAAGCAACTTGAAGATGGTCGTACTCTATCAGACTACAATATTCAAAAGGAGTCAACTCTTCACTTGGTGTTGCGTCTGCGTGGCGGCATGCAAATCTTCGTTAAAACTCTGACTGGTAAAACCATCACCTTGGAGGTTGAAGCATCTGACACTATTGAAAATGTGAAGGCTAAGATCCAGGATAAGGAAGGCATTCCCCCAGACCAGCAGAGACTGATCTTTGCTGGCAAGCAGCTTGAGGATGGTCGCACTCTATCTGACTACAACATCCAAAAGGAATCTACTTTGCATTTAGTGCTCCGTCTTCGAGGTGGCTAATTACCACAAAAAAGCAATTATGCAATTGTAACGCATCAAGATAACTACTACTCAAATTTGTATCCTATCCGTTACTATACCATTCCTATTATTGCAGTATTTGATTAAACTAGTAGCTTGAATATATTGTTTTCTTCACTATCTTATTCTCTTATGGGGCATAAGCAATGAAGTGATGCGGTGAGAGTGAGCACTCTGTACTTTTATCATGCGCTCTCGCATAATTTTGTTGCTTATGCCCCGTGTGTAGGTAGGTATGCGCTCTTGGCCGCGTCCTGCTTGGTCGTTACAGTCAAGTGTAAAAATGTGGTAGAACGCAACTTGCGTAACATCTCAAAAATATTTTCTAATGCACCTTATTCCAGTGTTTTGAGAACTTCGTAACATATTTATAAGAGGATTCTTTTGATGCATATTTTTGCACTTTACTGTACCTATGATAGTGACAACACGCGCTCTGCATGGGTGCGTAACGATCGATATAAAAATATTTTCTATAATATCAGTCGATATAACGCTCATTTGATATAATAATTAAATCATATAACAACATTTAATATATTTAAATATGATATAATTATCATTTTATACAACGATCACTTGTTCTAAAAATATTTTATATAACATGCATTAAGTATAATGCATATTTACTATAATCAACTTATGATATAAAGCTAATTTCATATAAAGTACAGTTGGTATAAAAAAATATAGTAACCCCTATTGTCGAAGTTGTTGACCAAAAAAACACCCTGTATAGGTTAGGTTAGAATTGTGTCAAGGCGCGAAGCGCCATAACTACGCGGAATAGGAGCTCCGCAAAGCGGAGCTCCGTCGACTTTGCCTCACTGTCAGCGTTGTACCAAAAAAACATGCGACAAAAAAAGTTATTCCAAAGAAATATACTTAACAACTACCAGAAAAGTAGTAAATATACTTAACAACTACCAGAAAAGTAGTTTAGGTTAATAATATACCACTTGATAGTTATACAATATGATTTTTATACAAAATGATGATTATACCAAATGATGTTTATAATAAATAAACGATATACCAAATGATAATTATAGTAAATAAAAATAGATATTTTGATAATATACCAATCGTTTATTATATAAAATGAGTGATTATATCCTTTAAATTTATATCAAATGTTATTAAGTATATTAAATGAAATTATATTCATTATTTTTATAACGATCATTACACACCCGCTCTGCATACCGAGGCGATGTCGAGCTGCATTGTCGCCTTGGGAATGTTTATTTAAACTGTGGTGGTCACATAATTAGGTATGCTTGCGTTTTTCCCATACACTTGCTTGCCTACAAATATGACTTCGATTTTGACCACCAATCGAGAAGTTCTCGACCAATTTTATTGCTAAATACAATTTACTTTAGATCATTAACCAAGGTTTAAACTGATGTACAGTGAACTACTGTTAACAATGACTTTATATTTTATAAAGATTTAAATCCTTATAAAATTATAGATTCGTTTTCAACAGAGACAAATTGTACAAATTCATTTAAACTTTAGTTAAATAGTTAACGATAAGTATAACTAAAAATAAATTTGGTTTAGAACTTTTTGATTGGTTGTCAATGTTGTCAATGTTGTCATATTTGTAGGCAACTGTTTTTTTGTTTATGACAAACTTACTTAAAACTACACTAATCTAACAAACCGCTACCAGTGGGCATTGTTCCCAAAATGCTGGCATCATTGCCACGTTTTGACAATCAATTAATTGTATGTGAAATAAACAAGTGTCCCTAATTTTGTGACCTCCGTTGTATATTTAAGATTGACTACACGCCTGAGGGCCTTTAGTCTACTTTAAAACCTAATTGGGTTTTGACACGTTATCGTATTGTTTTTAATCCGTCCGCCAGTACTGTCAAGTATATTATAGAGTTATCTATCATATCAATATCATAACGTTGACGATAGGATAACGTGTCAAAAGCAACTAGGTTTTACAGAGTACAATATAGCCCTTTTTACGAAATCTTGTAACTTGTATTACAAGGGGAAATCTCTTAAACAATATGCAAACAAAAGAGAATTCCACTTGAAATACAAGTTACACGCTGGGTACGGGCCAAAAAGTTGGACCACAGTTAAACGCGGTTAACCATACAGACATTGAAAACGATAAAAGTTCTGTTGGGCGACGAAAAGTATCCCTACAGTTGTATGTCTAATTAACGTGTCACAACGGAAAAGTTTCATAGAAAATTTAATTGATTGAGTTAGCGTGTCCAACTATTTGGTCCTTACCCAGCTATCGATTTCACGGGCCCCTGGTGTAACATTATTCCTAGCTTACAACGATAGCCCAAATTAAATTCCTCAAATATTTGGCGAATAATAGAGAAGCTCACCGCTATATGATATGTGATACAGAATACTGTGTTGTGTAGCATTAAATAACACAAAATTAAAATAAAACTCATTATATTTCTAAGCACGATCTTCGTACAATGAAAGTTGAAGTAGGGTAAGCTAGGAATAATACTTGCCAGTTAGTAGTTGTAACTACAGGCTAAAAGTAGAATAAATCCCCAGACGTTTAGGGATATTCCCACCTGTTACTTAATTTTTTACCACTTTTAACAGTGGGAATTTTATTCCACCTGTTAACACTGGTAACTACTGGGAATAAAATTTTAGTTATAACAGCTGGGTTTTTTTATACGCAGTAGTTACCTTTGGTAACTGGTGGGAAAGATTCCAGGGACCAGGGATTATTCTCATCTGTTACTTATGACCTGCAGACTTTAGCTAGCTTATAAGATTATAACTTATAATATAACAAATGAGTAAAGTTTAAAGTGAGCCACGCTGCAAAGTAACAGATGGGAATAACCCGTTACCAGTGGTAACCGATGGGAAAAATATTCCTAGCTGTTACCAGAGGTGACAAATTGGTGGTAGGTAAAGATGGGAACAACCGCGATGGAAGGGCCGGCCATATTGTGATCGAGCTATAGTCGAAAGTTGTTATTCAAGAAAATAAAACAACAATAATTGTTAACATTTTATTAGGAGGCGAAAACGAGCAATAAGTTTTTGGATAAATTTCAATACAAATCAATAGTAAATTTGTATTACATGTCGTAAATCGTCAAGTTTAATCTAACAAATTACAGTACATATTTAAGATTACAGTAACATGAACAAGTATAATATATGTAAGGAGTAGGTACCATTTGAACAGGCATGCCCTCCGCTATCATTTTCAAACATTTGCGATCTTCCATATGCAAGTGCTACATGTTGTCTATACTAGCTATAGGTTGTGGACAACAAGCACCATAACTTACAATACCATAGGATACAAGGGAAGGATGCAAAAGCAACACTGAACCAACATGGCGGGTTGCTGGAGATAACGATAAAATATCAGTGACAGACATCTAGGTATTTATTACAAGTGTTAAAGTAATCTGTGACATTTAAAAATGTTAAAGTGAACATTGATAAACCTTGTAGCGTCTCATGGCGCCACCGCCAGCGGATCGGGTTGCAGCGCGGTGTATACAATAGCCGCCGCGCCGCTGCATCACAGCAAACATTGAACGACTCGTACCATTAATAAATGTATTATTCTTTCAAAATACTTACATTAAGGAGACTTGAAGATAGAACAATTATTAATGTACTTACGTGTAACTAACATTAGATCTAGGTATTGTCTTTTGTATGCCAGAAATGTGATTCAATGGGGTATATTCACTTTGTGATGATATTAACTAGCAACAAATCGATGAGAAAATATGTTCAACATTACTGCAACATCAATACTTGGACAAAGTGAAATATGACGATTTAAGAGCTTATTCAATAATTGCTATCATTAAAAGTACATTTAACAATCCTATTTAATAGAGGCCATGAAGTAAATTACTAATTTTATGTTTGGTATAAATTATACAAATTAATGTAGTCAAAGTGAAACAAATTATTATGCGAAATGACAGAAAAGTAATGAGTGAATATAGCATGTGAAGTTTCGAATATATATGGTTGCTAAGATACGGCACCAACAGCACGATAATCTAACGTTATCACAATGACATTATAATAATGTTTATATCATATTCACCAATAAAACATCGAACATCGAAACGCCACGAACTCCTGGCAAGATTGCAACAACTCTTATATTTCCACCTTCATCTCGTATTTAAGTATAAGTATTACATACATTGTATACATTCTCCATTTAGATAAATATTTACCCGCAAAGACATAACTATAAAATCTAATCTCATACTGTTAATACTACACCATAATCCTATAACATGTCCAGTGCTTTCATTGAGGGTTCCGAGGAAGTGACAACGCATTAAACTAATCATACTTTGAAACGGAATACTATACAGAGGTGAGAGCGCATCTACAAAAATAGATTTATAATTAATTAACTAATGTACAGACACATTACTTCAAAATATCACTTCTTAAAATTGTTGCTGCCTGAAGGCAACGAGCTCGCCTCGCCCTACTCACACTAGGTCTGCCGCATTGCTTCTAGTCTGGTGCTTCACCATTATTTGCTAGATACCGTAAACCTAGGATTATTAAGACCGCGTACCTCTATCACTGAATGTTTTTGATCTAAAGGTGGGAACGATTACGTGTCAAACGGTTACCATCGAGCGACCATCCTAGGCTTGCTTCTAATTATTGTAACACACTTCGTAGCTAAACGATGGAAGTAAAATGTCGTTCATACTCCTAGTGCTAGGCTTCTTTGATAGGTGGCCAAACGTGATCATGTCTTTTATTATAATTATAACAATAGACAGCTGCACCTTAAAATAGTAAATTAATTCACACATACAAAGTCAAAATAGTATAAAAATAAAATAATGGCCACTTCATTACAATATTACCTTGCATCCCAAATCAATACATTTTTTAACAATATTGCCCAGCCAGGGTAATATAGCTAGATTACATAGGGATTCTACTATTCGATCTCAAATAAACAAAGAAATACGTTCAATTCGTAAAAAATACTGCCACAAAATTTGACACACACAGCATAAACTTCTTGGAATGATCGGTTGCGAATTAGCTCGTGCTAATTCAGTACAAGGGGGTTGAAAAAAATGGAAGATGTGACCAAAATATAAAAACCCATGGTAATAAAAGATAATCAGTTCATAAATCGAATATTTCCAAATAATAAGTAGTGTGTGTGAAACACTTCCAGTAAATACTATAACATTGAGCTTTTGACAGAGTCACAGACAAAATGAAGAAGTCATCTACGTAATTCCACCCCAGCGACACTCCACGCTATGCTATTTGTTTCCAGTTATATTTTGATGTGAGTTTACCCAGGATCATACCCCTTGTAGCTAGAGTGTAGCTTTTTTCGTAGTAATATTAGTTATTCTTGGATAATACTGCGTGACGAATAGGTATGCTATCGACTTTAAAACGCAACACACGCTTCGGCTTATCGGTTTATCGACGACATTTTACCAAAATAACTTCAGAAATGGTAAATAAAAAATAATCTGCCACTTCTCTGAAAAATTTATATAATTAAAGGGTATTTTGAAGCCCGCATAAATGTAATTGTAACGTCAACTATTTATCTCTAACCTGCTGCTTGTTAACTTTACTTCATACTGCATTAGTATGACACAAACGATTATACTCATAAGTCGCCTCAGAGTTAATTATCTTCGAATACTTATGACCGCCTTATTCGCGTCACAACATTGACAAAACCGAGTAATACCTTCCACAACACAGTATGGAGATGATCTCTAAGACGACTTAAAGTTCCGTGGCTTGTGTCTCAGCCTCACCCAACAGTAAAACTGTACTTCATAGTTGACGCTACATGGTGGCAAAATGTCTCCGAAGTGCGGTCAAAGCGGGTGTTGCGGTAATGGGCATTTACATGTTGGGTAGCGGGACAGTGATCTGCACATAGCTGATGGGGAAGTAGCCGGTCTTGCCGTTCACGGAGCCTTCGAACCAGTTGTCGTCCACTTTGTTGATCAGGGTGATAACGTCGTTTTCCTATGGTTTTAGAAGAAAATAGTTGACAAAAATCACACACACTGAGAGTGGATATGGCGCGGTGCGGCGCGTTCCCATACTAAAAACGCATCCGCAGAGTTTTGGGCACGGTTTTAAACAGTGGTCTCATTAGGCGAAGAGTAAGCGACTAATTCTTTGTATCTAGTTCGCTACCCTATACCGTTTAAATGGAGTGTCAATACCGCGCGTACTGTACGCTGATTGTGCTGTATGGACACTCCATTTAAATGACATAGGGTGGCGAATTAGAGGCAAACAGTTAGCCCGCTCATTGTTGTTCGCCTAATGAGGCGCCTTAAGTATGGGATCAACGCCGTCTCCTCAGTGCGTTTACCGCTAAAGATACTACAAATAAAAAAGGGTTTTTTTTTTTCTACAAATTGATCTTGTCCCAAACTTGTATAGGTCGTGAAACATTATCAAAGCAATGATTTGAAATAATATCACCAGGGGTCGGATTTTTCATCGCATGGTGAGATGAAAGAAAACTGTGGAGTCGATATTAAAGCTAAATTTCAATTCATATTCATACTCATTCATTTAATTAAGAACGAAATTAAATTATAAATAAAATAAGTCATATGAGTAGAAATAAATTATATCGTAAATAAAAATAAAATAAAATATTACTTTTATAATATGCTTTACCGCAACAAAGTAGTCTGAACCAAACAAAAGATTAACTAATTTGATATAGTTACAGGGTAAATGTAACCCTTTACCAAGCAAAAGGCTTAACACTTCCCAAATCATACTACACAAATAATTTTAATTACATTCAGTAAGATTAATTTTCGATTAACATTTTCGATCTGTCAACCTGCACAAGGGACAAAAGTATTTACGGGACTAAGAAAATTGGTGAGTATGAGTATGAATATGAATTAAAATTTAGCTTTAATATCGACTCCACAGTTTTCTTTCATCTCACCGTGCGATGAAAAATCCGACCCCTGAATATCACACCTCTAAAGCCTGTTCAATTGTTAAAAAAACAATTTTCTTAGGAAGGATTTTGTTCTGAGGAAGGAACAAAGGCCAGCTTTTTTTAAATCTAAAGATTAAAACAAAACATAGGCGCTAACCGAAAATCAAATCAACTAGTTCAAATTCGGTAACAGCTTGTTAACACCGCTATGGTCATTTAGACCATGGAGCTCACCTTGAAGCCCAGTTCGCCTTGGTTCTCAGGCTCGAAGTCGTAGAGAGCGGTGCAGCACGGGCCCTTGGCGGGCGCGACCGGCGTCCGCGCAGGCGACTTCACCGGCGACGGCAGCGGCGACGCTGTACCAACGGAACTTTAGCGTTGACGCACAGTTCGTTCATTGAATACAAAACGGACACATTCCAAAATGAGTCAGTGTTGCGTTTTAAAATTAGATCGTATAAGGTTTTCAATTAAAGAGCAAATTATTTTTGAATGTGTTTGTTTTGTATTCAATGAGCGAGTTGTGAAGCTATGCCAATGCAAGGGACCTTATGGTTGAGATACTGGACTACTCGTATTAAAAGTGAGACGAGTCCGAACTCAACGGATCCATTTAAGAGACAATTTGGCAACTCATAGATTTTTAAGCTCTTTAACTTGTCATAAATGTATCCAAATGTGTGTTAATTAAATTATTTCTCTTTTAATAAAAATTGAATTCCTAGATTTGTTTCCAGATAGTAGCAAACATAGTAGTATAAAAGCAAAAATAATAATATGGGCCAGTAAAATAATTTTCGTTGGCACCGTAGCACCCATCGAGTTTTTCTAGATAAAAGGAAAAACAAGAGAATTTGTTTGTGCGCAAAGTTAATCAACAAGTAATTAATCTAATTTCATATATTGAAATATCCCATAAGGTCCCTCGTTTTAATTGACATAGGTTCTAAGTTCTAATTTACAAACTTGTGGAAAATCTACCTACCAAATAAAATTAAGGGAAAAAAAACTTTATCCACAATACAAAAGGTACAATTGTTACTCGTAGGTAGATTTAAAACAATTTTGTAACAGTTTTTTTTTGACGAAGCAGCGTCAAAGCGTGGTTTTTCTTCGTAGATACTATTTTTCTAAAACACAAAAGTTTGCATTATTTCAAAAGGAATAAAATCTAAATACACTAGAAGTAAGGCTATTTCCGAAATCACACGATGTTTAATATTTTTTGAAGAATTGTCAAAGGCAACATAATCATGATTTAGAAAACATTTAAGGCCAGTTTGAACCAAGCACTAATGATAGCATCATGCCATGTGTAGAGCACATATGAGACGGTCATGGCAAGAATTAAACGTCGCCAAGAAAATTATAATGGATGATAGCGACATGCACAGTGAAAACAGATGACACGACTAACCACTCTAGAAACCGAACGCAGTGGAAAACAAACAAGCGACTATCAAAAAACGCTATCAACTCAAACAAAACTCAGCACGAGAAAAGAGAAAACCTGAGAATCTTAAACATTTGTGTGTCATGTGTGTGTTGTGTGAGGGAATAAAACATCTGATTTCGTTGTGGATTGCGGTATTTTCTGATTGAATCAACATAAAGCCTCGTATGGTAAACATTTGTTGATGAGCAACAAAAATGTTTTCGCTTGATGAAAACTTGTCAACAGGCCGTGATCACCTCTGCAACATGAGTTGCCAGTAACAAATGTTTACCATGATTACGGGGCTTTAATTTTCGTATTAAATATCGTCGATTAAAGTGCAATACCGCGTAACTTAAAAATAATAATAAGGTGCACTGAAATAATTTATTTCATTCTAGGCTTTACCACGGTCCTTATTTTAATTATTGCTGAAGGTTACATTATGAACTTTTTAAAGTAAAATCACACGGTACTGCACTTTATTTACTACGAAGTAACGCAGTTTAAAACTATGACCAACGATACCTGCTTTTGAGGAATTACTGTAAATAAATGAAGTGAGAATTTACCAACAGTATTCGGTTGTGGTGTGCGTGGCGTGTTTACGGAAGCTATAATATTGTTTGTAATTATTTCATTTCAATGTATGTAGTGTAATGTGTATCTATGAGAGTGCTCGTACTAGTCACCGGTTTTTAATTTTATTTGGTTCAGCTATCAGTCACCGGGATAAAATACAACAATGCAAAGCAAGGCACGTGCCATTAATGTTATAAACGTATAAATAACGGTTTTAAACCCTTAACCGAATACTGTATCCAAAACGGAAGAAGTTATTACATGTAACTCTTATTACCACGGCAGTAAGAGCTACTATCACGCTAATAATGTCATTCCTACATTGGCTTTACGTGGTACAACGGATAAATTGAAAAAAAAAAGCCTCTTGTGTTGTCTGCCAATTTGCATTGTCCGAGAGCTAGTAGAAATCTGTCAAAATGTATGGATTGACCACCACAGTTGCAGTTGCCGTCCAAAGCTTAAAGGGAGTAAACGCATAAAAACTTCATACTGTTATACTGTCTTTTATTTTGGAGGACCTAACAGCTTTCGTCAATCCAATACAAATTCATTGATTTCTGCAATCGCTTACGTTCGCGAAATGCTACAGGCACGGAGCAAAATGTTCTTCCGCCAATTTCATGTCTCACGATCGTTTAAACTTGACTATTGTAAGATAGTTGTGTGTTTTATGGAAAGCAAACAAGCACACAGGCCACCTGATGGTAAGTGGGCTATGAGCGTCATAGACATTTGTAATCTCCAGACAGCAATCCCAAGATTGCAAATGCGTTGCCAACCTTAAGGACAATAGTCCCAAGGTAATAAGGAGCTCTTTTCACGTTGCGACGGGCGTACGAACTCGCACATGACGAACAACGTAATTAAATATGATTACAAGGTTCGATGACCGTTTCAACGAATCTATACCCTATGGTTCGCCCTACGACCAAACCCATTCTAATGCCGACCGGAGTTCGTGAGTCGACCTGCACATCGGAACGTGAATGACCCCTTTTTGATGGAATGTCTATGGCCTGTGCTAGTCTAGTGGTAGTTGTGTTCGTGTGTTTACCGTTGTTGGAGCGGGAGTTGTTCCCGGCGCTCGGAAACAGCTCGAGGTTGGACGGCGGCTTGTGCTCGGGCGAGCTTGCGCGCGACCCGTCTTCTCCAAGTACAAAATAAATCTCTCAGTATAACAATATTAGCAACACGACCAAACGAGGCGAAAATGGGCGGTGCTCTAAATTTGACTAGATTATTTCGCCTTGAATATAGAACCTTAAAGAGTTTAAAGGAAATTAATTTACATAACCTTCAAAAGTAAAAGACTTGAAGTACTGAAGATGTCTGAGTTGAGACAAGTATTCTGTAGAAATGAGAAAAAAGTTGGTGCTCTGAAATATAACACAATTACTTAAAATTCAGTTCAGTGTTGAGACTACGTTGATCTAAATTACCTTAACGACTCAATAAATATCGTTTGAGTGATCACGTTATAAATTGAACGATAAGGACCACAAACCAAATCAATATACATTTTACTATGCAACTAGCGTCCCTGGTATTCTTTGATAGGACATTAAACCAATAAGTTTACTTTATCTCTTTAAATCCCAGACCAACATTGTCCATTTTATATTACTAACAAAATTTTCTTCATCGACAAGGTCACGTCTAGATTCTTGAACAGTCCGGACTAAATTTATTGCCTAATAAAAGCTCACTAACCTTGTTGGATTATTGGGGTCTATTTTGTGTATACAAATGTCATCTGACTTCTGCATCGTGCATGTCTATTCGATAGTCCGCGTGTCGCAACATCGATTAAAAATAGAGAAGGAGATAACACACACACATCCATAACTCTACTCGTTACAATATCATCGATTAAGATAGGACAGTTTCAGAATACTAAGGGACATAGAACAATCAATCACTGTAGACAAGCTATGAGCAAAAATAACGAATAGCCTAAATCATTTGATAGTTATCGTGATTAGATTCGATATTTCTTGCACATAGCTTTATATTACAAAAATAAATAATTATCATAAGTTATGGGTTAGGAATGGATGGGATAAGGAGTGGACTCTCGGCAACCTGTAAAGTAAAACTGGTCACTGTACAGTTTTTACCACAACCCGTTAGAAAATCTTTTACATTTGTTTAAACCGACAAAAAAAACTAGTGCCTACACTCGAACTTTCTCAGGATCCCCTTATAGAACATGAAATATTATTTATTATTTTGACAGAAGAGCATTAGTTAAAGGTATGTTTGTACAGTGTTAACACAGTAGCCTTCCGCGTGCGCATGAATCGCCGAAGCGTGCGAAGTGTTTGACCCGATAAAGAACACAAGTGAATTTTAACTGTGGATCGCGTAACATAAAAACAATCTTGATACTTTAAACCCATCCCCGTACACAAGGAAGGAAGGAATATAGATGCAGTATAGTTTTTCAAGCGATGTATGTACAGCTGGGCTAGATATTGTGCAAAAAGAGGGTATTTATTCAGTTAGTTTGCTTTATGATTTTTTCAAGGAATAAAATACAAATCGTTTGTCATATTTCAGCAGTTATAGACGAACCTACAGTTTCATATAATCAAAAGTTTTGTAAACTTCGACAAAACTTATAATCTTTGAGCATAGTAAGATTTATCATTTGTCAAGTCCAAATGATCTTAACTTTTTGATTTTCACATTTTATTTCTCTCAGCGATTCAGTGCTTTCTTGAATTTTAAAAAACTAAAGAACTTACGTAATATCCCAATTAACTTTAATTAACAATTTGAAGCGCTATGCACGCTGACCTATACTGGCAATAACAATATGTTGTTTACTACATCTATGTTACTTCCTTTATCAACAATCAAACACAAATAAATAACCACCAAAATAAACCCTCCACCTTCCAAAAGCGATCCACAACCAAAACCGAAAACCAAAAATAATCCTAATTCACCTGTCCAGGGGTCCCTTCCGTTAAACTGAGATCGCGGGGCCGGGTGCGGCCTGAACTGGTTGGCCGGCTTGGGCGGGGTGGGCGCCTCCCAGGCGCGGAGCGGGTCGCCGGCGCTCAGGTCGCCCACGGACGAGGAGGGGGGGAGGTGCTGGCGGGGACGGGGGAGGCTCTGGGTGGAACCGTACCGCCTACCATTGGTCAGGTCGTGGATGCCCTCGATGTGCAGGTCCGCCAGGGTCTTCGGGACGAACTCCAGCTTCGGACGGTTGACCGCTTCCTCTTTCCTGCAACAATCATCAGTTTAACGAGGCTTCAAACTGACACATAGGCGTTATCTGCACCGAAGGTGAGCAGAGTACCCAATACAATGACTTTGAAGTAATTACTTAAACCCCTTTTAACAGAACGGGTTCAACCGATTTCTCTCGTATATAGGTACTTAGATAAAAAGCTTAAATAAATGTTTTTTTGCATGCAGTTCTGTACAAATTAATATGGAATTTACGTCACATTTCATATAGAATGTCGAACGGTCTATACAGATGTGTTTAAACTACATGCAAGAAGTAATTTACTTGAGTTTTTCACCTATACATATATATTTGTTCCGACGCTACGATGACACACGGAAACATGAACAGCTAAAGGAGTCAAATTAATGTGAGAGATGGTCGAGGAATCAAAATAACTGTGTTAATGTAACTGGATTTATTTGTACTTTACATCAAAGTGACATTAGTTTGAACATAATCTTTCGATGATCACCAAGAAGTGCCTAACGCGTGCTGCCTTGCACTTTTTATAGCCAACTTTTTTATATCGTCGACCAATGGTGTCGTTCAGCCAATCGTAAGACAGCGCGCGTTATATTACACGGTAACTTCCGTTTCCGGATCTTCATTAATTAAATAGATTGTTAAAAAGTATTTCTATTGTTAATTAAAATATTAAATAAGTACACAATAAAATTAGAAAACATTATTAATAGATGCTAACAGTCGGCCTTTCCTGTCTTTTTATCGTCTCGAGAAACTAATGTACATACTAAAACAATGGAAAAGAGATAATAAAATCTCAAGTGCTACATTTAGGCAATAGTAGAAATCCACTTTAAATATTCTTAAAACACTACTATTATTAAACTATTATACATATTTATAAAGGCCATGTAAGTAACATTCATTACACAGTAACATCATTTTTCTTAAACTCATACCTATTGATTATGCTTAAATTAAATAAACAATTTACTTTACGGTGACCTCTACGTATTCACAATATTAATAAGAGAAAAATAAAACAGCACACGGGAGCCTCTAAATATCTCCAACATGCTTACAGTAACGTACTAGAGCCCCTTCATGTCTCTAATACGTGGCCCTGAACTATTATTAGGTACTTCATATTAAATTATACTGTCACTTGTTTGACTACTGCGGCCTCTACGTATCCACAATAATCATAAAACACACACACGGGAGCCTCTACATATCTCCAATGTGCTTACAGTAAACAGTGACATAATAGAACATATCTGTAATATATTTAGATTATATGTTTGAGTCCAATACATACGAAATCAATTATTTTGCTTTATAATATAACATGTGTGCAACTGCCATAACTTAATTTACCATTAACATCATATTATACACCTCTAATCGATTATGCTAAATTCTAAACCTAAAAATGCTAAATACTTAGTAAAGCCATTGAACGAATTAAGAGATGGACTCAGTCATTTTCACTACTAGAAGTTGAATCACTATTTCTATTAAAAACCATCCAGCGATGAATTTTGTCGACTGAAAAGACACCACTAAATATTTTACATCCCTTTCGCGATAGCGGGGTGTCTTCTATCACATATCTATCATTGTCTAGAACTTTAGTGATACGATAAGGACCGCGAAGCTTAGGTGTTAACTTCCTACTTTGCCCGGTCGAAGGTATCTCTCTCTCTACCCTTACAAGCTCACCAACCTGAAAAGTTAGCCTTTTTCTGTTTTTATCAAAAACTTCCTTTTGTTTCTGCTGACTTAATTGTATTTGTTGAGATATCTCATTTCTAATGGTTCCCAAATCCTTGTCTACCTCCAAAATTTCAGCCTCGTTATCTTCAATATGCGACCGCAATACTGAGTCGGAAGTACCCATTAGTTGAAGACCAAATAAAGCCTGAGCTGGAGTTTTACCCGTCCCTTTGTTTATGGTATTATTTAATCCCCATTGTATTTCAGACACACAGTCATCCCATAACCGTTCTTGTTTACCAAGCATGGCAGCCGTAAGTGAAGACAAGACGGTCCTATTATAACGCTCTACCTGTCCGTTAGCGCGTGGCGTTGCTGTAGCGTTTAATATGTGTTTAATTCCGAGGGAATGCAGGTACTCTTTGAATCGACTGGCTGTAAAAGAGGTGGCTCTATCTGAGATCAGTCGTTTTGGTACACCAAAAGTATGAAAATAGTTTTTCATAGCTCGCATAGAATGAGTGGTTTTAGTGCTTCTAACAGGTACTAACATTATATATTTAGTGAAGGCATCAATTATCAAAAGTAAATAGGAGTTCCTTTTTTTACTTCTGACAAATGGACCCAGATGATCAATATGGATCGTGTGGAAGGGACAATCAACCTTTTGTATTGGGTGTAATTCTCCGGCCTTTTTGCCCGCTGGAACTTTGGAATGAGCACACTCTAAACATGATTCAACGTATTTTTGGACAAACCGTCTCATTTTAGCAAACCAGAAGGTGCCCCTTATTTTCTCTAGGGTTTTATTAAACCCAAAATGACCTATGTCGTCATGGTTAGACTTTAAAACTTGCCATCTAACGCCTTTGGGTACAACCCAGCGATCACCGTCTTCAGTTTTCCTAAACAACAACCCTCTTTTCACTAAGAAATTATTTTTTATGTTTACTATATTATTGCTTTCTTTGTCATTTAGTACCAAAATAATTCTTTGCAATTCGGGATCACTTTGCTGTACTGTCGTTATCCAATTTGAATCTACATTCCTAACCTGAAGGCTGAGGCTACATTCGGGATTGGTTGGATTGCGACTTAGCGCGTCGACATGTGACATAGTCAGACCGGGTTTGTAAATAATATTAAAGTCATACTCCTGTAACACGCTCCACCATCGAGCCACTCGAGGCAACATATCCTTCTTTTCAAAAGTTGCTCTAAGGGAATTGCAATCAGTTACTATCGTAAAAGAAATGCCTAGCAAATATATTCTAAATCGCTGAACAGACGTAACAACAGCTAACGTCTCTAAATCATATGAACTGAATTTTGCCTCCTCAGGCGACGTCTGCCGACTATAATAAGCTACCGCGGTAAAAGGAGAGTTTTTGTCACGCCTTTGAAGAAGCATTCCTGCTACTCCCATTTTTGAGGCATCGGTATGCAACTGGGTCTCAAATGTGGGATTATAGAATGTTAGTATTGGTCGTTTGACCAATTCTTCCTTCAAAGTAGAGAAAGCTTGATCTTGAGCTAGACCCCATGTCCATTTAGTGTCTTTCTTTAAAAGTTGAGTCAAAGGTTTCGCGATAGCAGAAAAACCCTTGATAAAACGCCTGAAAAAACTAGCAAGGCCTATAAACTGCCTAACTCTGTGCTGGTCAGTAGGTGTAGGAAATCTCTCTACTGCCTCTATTTTATTTTTTCCTGGGCGAATACCAGCCTCACTTACTTCGAAGCCTAAGTAATGAATAGATTGCATCAAGAAGTAACACTTTTGTATATTTAACGTGAGTCCTGAAGCCCGAAACAGATCTAATACTACACGAAGCTTTCGAAAACCCTCTTCAACCGTCTTCGAGGGAATATTTACGTCATCCATATAGGCCAACGCATCCTTGAACCTGGCGTTTCCTAGAATATTATTAATTGTTTTCTGAAACATCGATGGCGCATTAACCAACCCAAATGGCATTCTAGTAAACTGATAGTGTCCATCAGGCGTAACGAAAGCAGTGAGATGCTTTGAGGTATCAGACATGGGTATTTGATAATACCCTGAAGCTAAATCTAAGGTAGTATAAAATTTATTCCCGGATAAACTGTCTAATTGGTCATCAATTCTCGGAAGAGGATAATGTTGCTTTACTGTGCGTTTATTAAGAGCCCTGAAGTCCACGCAAAGACGGTAATCGCCAGTTTTCTTTTTAACTAGTAAAATTGGTGACGCATATTCCGATGAAGACGGTTGGACTATACCAGACTCTTCTAACTCCTGAACAATGCCTCTAACTACTTCGCGCTCTGAATGGGGCAGACGGTAAGGCCTATATACGACAGGGTTGACATCGCTTAATTTAATTTCCATTTCGGTATTAGTTACACAACCCAATTCTTTGACCGAAAAGGCGAAGCAGTCTCTATATTCATTTAATAATTCTATTAACTTAATTTTCTCTTCAGCTTTGATTTCTGTATTCATGTTAACCATCGCCTCATCGATCAAAGAATTGGCATCTGAACCTGAACTTGTTTCGACTCTATTTACATCAGAGTACTTTTCTAATAAGTTATATTCTTTAAGAGACGTAGCACGTGCGAGTAAAGTGTCTTTTTCGAGCCGAAAACCATCAGGAGCTAAACCTTTAACGACCATTTGACCATAACCATCGGACACACGGATGACACACTGAATAACTTCGTACTCACGTTTTAGTTGTTGACAAAAACTTGGTTCTACGAGTATGAAGAGATCACCACTGTATAGTGGTGATGAACACACAGTCACAAAAGTATATCCTTGAACATTCACCGAGTCATGAACATGCAGTAATATATTTTCTTTATCAGGTTTTATTTTTGTTGTTATATGTAGTTTATCATTTGTTTTGTACACAACTACATGTTCCTGCTCGGTAAAAGTTTGCCCTAGCAACAGCGGTACCTTCAGAAAATGGTCAGGAACCACAAGGGCCTCTAAAGTGGCCATCGCTGAATCTACTTCAATTGCTACAGTGAGTTTACCTATACATCTCACAGCGGAATCTCCAAACCCTCGGAGTACCGGTAACTGAGTAAGAAGCCAATCATCCGACAAAGTACGAGCGAAAGATTCTTGAAGCATGGTACACTGACTACCAAAGTCTACAAAGCATTCTAAATTTGTGTCATTGACTTTGGCGGTTTTAAAATATTTTACATCATTATCCTGTTCCTGAGATATTCGCAACACTACCTTATTCTCAGTGTTATCTTTTTTTAAAGGGCAATTACTAACGAGATGTCCTACTTTATGGCATGAGTCACATCTTTTAATTGGTTGTTTACACTTGTAGTATGGGTGTCCTTCTTCTAAACAGTTATAACATTTGCCAGAAATTTTGGGTTCGTTATTACTAGCTGGTTTGAATGTTTTGTTGCGTTTGCTGTCGGAAAAGTTAGGTGGCACAAACGTATTGGTCCTTTCAGATCGTTTCATTATTTTAACGCTCCTTAAAAATACTAAAAGCTTATCTGGCTCCGTAAACTGGGCCGCTTCAGCACTGGTTCTTACTGATCTATCCTCTATGCCAAACAGTAAACAATCTATGGCATTTTTGCCCGTTACGTTACAACGATTTAGAAAAACTATTTTTTCATAAAAATACTCTTCTAAGGACTCGCCAAAGCGCGCTTTGCAAGCTAACATTTCCGTCAACAATTGCCCATAATTTTCATCACATGGAAAAGCCATTTTTAATTTTTCTTGCCAATCGGACCATGAAAACAAAAGGCTTGGTAGGCCTTGGTACCATTTTTGTGCGAGACCAACTAATTTGGGCAGAGCGTAATGAATTATTTGTCGCTCTGTCCATCCGTAAATCTGCGCACATTCATTGACTTTCAGTATCCACATGTTAATGGTTTGGTTTCGTTTAGCGGGGTCAAACTCAGGAACTACATTAATAGATGGAAATCGTTCGTTACTACCACCGGTATTTAAAGTCTTAATAAGCTCCTTGAATTGCTCAGCAAAGTTCATAAAATCACTATTTAAGTTATTAGGAACAGTTTGTTCGCTTACTGAGTCTGTGGTGGGCGGCGGCTGGCTGCACCCAGGCGGATTCGGAATAGGAGATTGTCCTCGCTGGGCAAGCCGCTCGTTCAAGCACCGGCGACGCGTTGAACTGGACGATCGCTGCCGGCGCCTGGACCGCTGCTCTCGCCTTGCCTCGCGACTGCGTTTGCTGCGACGCCTTGATCTTCTACTTTGATGGCCCGACGACGAGTCAGACTCACGAGAGGAAGAATTCTGTCTCTGTCGCTTGCGACTACTCCGATCTTTTTCCATTTTGACAACTGAAAGAACGGACAAAAAGTTATGTTCTAAAAAAAAATCAATTAAGTAAAATATAGTTTCTTTTGAACGGTTGAAATTCAAACGAAACACTAGTTAATTGTTTATTTCAACTGTGAATGTCTCATTGATTTTTAAACGAAACGACCGTTTATTTAGTAATATAACTTTAATTCAAAATTGAACGAATAGTTTATATTCATACAATAAGGCTAGTAACTCAATAATACAACATGAATTTAAAATTTAATGAATAGTTTGTATTTGAACGCAACTGCCGTTACCTCAATAATAAAACTTGAATTTAAAATTGAACGAATAGTTTATATTCAAACGAAACGGCCATTAACTCAATAATACAAGTTGAATTAAAAGTTCAACGAATAGTTTATATTCAACCGCAACCGCCGTTACCTCAATTATACAACTTGAATTTAAAATTGAACTTATCTGGAAAATTCATAACACTTCCCTGTCGATCCATCGATTGATCTTGTATGTGCATACCCGTATTACTCGTTACACTTCAACAATTATACGCTAACGATTTTTCTTGTTATTGCACATATTTTTGTATAGCATTGACAAAAACAAAACCAAAAAAAAAAAAAACACATAGTTTCACACAAAACAGGGGTACGAACAAAATTCACAGTGTTGATCATGTATTTAAAAAAAACGTACCTTTTATGGGCGTGATATCCTTTTCACTTGGAGTTTATTTGCACGATAACCACTGCTAATCCCACTTTCTGAATTGTGAGAGATGGTCGAGGAATCAAAATAACTGTGTTAATGTAACTGGATTTATTTGTACTTTACATCAAAGTGACATTAGTTTGAACATAATCTTTCGATGATCACCAAGAAGTGCCTAACGCGTGCTGCCTTGCACTTTTTATAGCCAACTTTTTTATATCGTCGACCAATGGTGTCGTTCAGCCAATCGTAAGACAGCGCGCGTTATATTACACGGTAACTTCCGTTTCCGGATCTTCATTAATTAAATAGATTGTTAAAAAGTATTTCTATTGTTAATTAAAATATTAAATAAGTACACAATAAAATTAGAAAACATTATTAATAGATGCTAACATTAATATCATTCAAAAGACCTTACCTACCTACCTAGCTTAGTAATTTAAAGTTACTACATACTTGAAATAACTAATGGATTTGTTTCATTAAGTGCTTTTTTGTAAATAGATAGGAAAACGAAAGTGCACTCCGTTTTTACCCAAGATATATTTTCAATTAATTTCCCAAAACCTTGCATATACAAATATGAGGATTTGGTAGGACTTTTGTCCTCTTTCTCAGAGTCGATGGTATAAATAATGGATTAAGAACAAGAATGTTATAATATCTCTCTACTACTCTCTCAAATAAAATCTTATCTAATAAATTTAAAAAAGGAATACTTTTCCAAAGATCAAAAGGTAAATCAAAAGAAACCGTATAATATTGAACCATAACATTTATAACTTAGTTCTTGAGCTAAACTTAGATGGAGAGATAGCCGGTTTATATTCCCTATAGCCCCGCCAGATATTAACATACATTCTCCATTCAGGTGGGATTTGGAGAGCGCCGTGAAAAATAACGACGCGTACCTATCTCGCGACATAAAAGCCTGCCGTTGGATCAACTGCTACAAAAGCTGTAGGAGTTTGTCATAAAATGCGGCCGGCGTTTTTTAAAGGCAAATACTTTGATGCTTTCATGTCTAAAGCTTTCGTGATACGTTAATTTGATAGTAAAGTTTATTGATTTAAGGGTGTGCTTGAGGATTTGTTTACATAATGTTTTTTTATAATATTTTTATTTTAAAATTCGAGGACGTTGCCTGTAATTTTTCCTGAATATAACTCATTATATTTGTATCTATGTATATAAATATGTATATAAGAATATAATTGTATTTGTTAGTTAAAGGATATTTTTTGTGTATTTAGGTTGTTCAATTGAGATTGCACCGCCATGTAATGTCTATTTGTGTATTTGTAACAGGTATCCTACCTTTTGACCAAATCATTATTTGACAAACTATATAATTTTACAAACTTTCATTTGGCAAAAACGTGTTTGTGCTATTACATATTACAAAGGTTACTTGGGCTTATTAAATAAGTTAGGTTAGGTCAGACTTTTGAACACATGAAATTGTAAAACAATGCGGCGGCAAGTATCACTTTGCGAAATGAACGTATGTAAAATGATATAGTTTGTCAAAATGATGATTTGGTAAAACATTAGTGAACCATTTTTAACCGTATCTTATTTGTAAGACCTAGCCTGTTGACTCACTCTGTAACATTTATTTTTTGTATTACTTGATATATGTCATGTATGTGATGTTCAATTAATGGATTTTATATTGTAATCTTGCCCTGACAATAAATACAGTACAGGCTATATCTGACAATTACAACTTGATTATTTTTATTTAACAAAAGTTACGTAAACTTGTTGTTTCCAAGTGGTGAAAATGACAATTTACTTTATTGTAATTGTTTTTGCAATTGTGTCATCAATCATTCATAATTCCATAATATGCTATTATATTCACTTATTGACATACCCCGAAACAACAATGCGATCACTACTTCGGGTAACGGGTAACGTGTAGGATAACGGTAGAAAGGCATGATTGTATCAATCAAATTCAGAAACATGCCTCCTAAGAAACCCCTTTATTGGTAGAAATAATGGGACATTTTGATACAAGTGCAGGAAGTATGTCATTTCACACGACACACATAGAGAGCGATAGACAAGCCTCGAGACGAGGGAAAATTACAGTTTTCAGCACGTGTATCGAATGACGTTTATTAAAAATACATTTGCGAAAAAATTACAATTAAACAAAGACAGATGAAAAAAAAAACCAGTAAAGAGACAATTATATTTAATTCTTTGTCTGATAAAAATCACAGAGCAATTTGAATAATTAAGGTCAAAAAATGGAAAAATAAAAAACACTAGTGTTAAAAATCCATCAACAATAATATAGAACTACAAAAAGGATTAGTTTTTGGGCAACTGTATAAAAAAATGTATTGCTCTATCTTATAGGTACATGTTTAAATTGTGTACGATAAGAACTCACTTCTCCATGAGCGTGGAGACGAGCCCCTGCAGGATCTCCGTGCACTGCTGGTGGTACTCCAGGAGCCCCTCCGCGAAGAAAGACAGCTGCGCCACCTGCTCCACCTACACCAAACAATATTTATTTAATAAAAAATGATGTTTTGACAACGTGTTGTCGACTGTACTTTTTTTCATAGTCATCATCTGCTTCTCAATACAAAACTAACGAGTCCCAACACCGTTGGGAACTGGTTCCAAATTTGACTTAAGGTTTCATTGCAAGTTAATAGAAAGCTTGATAAAGCGAACATATGTGCTACCTGTGGCCTGTTTTATAAAGCTACAAATTACAATTTACATTTGAGGAGTGTTGCCAGTTTAGACCTGTAAAACTGTTATTTGTAGATTTATAAAACTCGCCCGTGATGGTAAATAGGATCGAATGCCCAAACCGCTTCAAATCATCTTTTGCGCAGGTACATCGGTAAGCCATATCAGTTGTGTTTTACTGCAAAGGAAATATACAGGCTAAAAAAATACTTACGTCATTGTCAAGAAGGTTGAACATTCCAATCTGCGCCAGCGTGAGCGACTCAGCGAACTTCTCCTCCGCCTGTCGTATCTCATCGTCTGGAATGTGAGAACCTGGCATGTCAACGCTTAACCAAATGCGTCGTCACCGTATTAAAACAACAAAATAACCAAAAATAAAAAACCAAATCATACAGACCAAACGTTGAAAATAATACGCAAGCAGGTAATGTTGGATAAGGGCCGTTGAATGTGCGGAGCGGGAACAAAAACATGAAAAAAAAACGAGCGAATGTTAAAGGGATTGCGAGATAAAACCTACCGCTTTGCTGTGCTTTCAATCCACGAAGTCGCGCCCTACCACTTTTATGACCGTTGGCTACGTGACTTTGTGGACTGTCACGTAAAAACAAAAGTTGCCACTGCTGTTTCCAAAGTTTCCAAAGTTTACATGATAAAACCAAAGTCAAGTTTACCCTTGTATGAAGGAAAAATAATTAATAATTATATATCAGAAACAGGAGGGACAACATTAAACCATATTCTGTGTATGGCCCAATGTCACGTAGATAACTTAGTAATTTAAACAACGGATCTACCCAAATATTATGACGTGTTAAAGTTACTTTATAAGTGGGTAATGGTACTAGCTTTATAGGCGTTTTACGTCACGGTTTAAAACATACCCTGTCTTGGAGTATTGCTGTGACTGGGACTCATGTAAGGACTCGCCTTACCTGGGCCTGACCAGTTCAATCATATAAACAAACAACATAATTAAACTTAGTGGTAGACCAAGAAGAGGCAAAATAAACTGAATAACGTTAGAACAGTGGAAATTGTGACATTGTTAATAATCACCTTTTGCCTGGCGACGTCGTTTGCAATCGAAATCCAATCTACGTCCCTGTAGTTTCTTTCGGTGATGCTAAAAAGAAACAATACTCGTATTGAATATAACGTTGCTATTGTATAAACATGATTATTGATTACTAGGCTACAAGTGGTGCTGTTGCTATAAAAGAACATTATTACAAATATTTTGTGACTTACCATGACTTCTTTGAGGTCTTTAGTCTGCAGATGGTGCAGGGGCTCCAGGAAGCTTTGTTTGATGTTGTCGTCCAGGGAGTATTTCACGTCCGCCATTTGCTTCATCGCCTCACCCATTTCGATGAGGCAATTGGCTGAAATAATAAGGCAATGATCGATAAATCTTTCTGGTACAGGAGCTGAAGAACAGTCTGACATCACCATCATCGTTGTTTCCTGAGATGAGGCAACTAATAACCTTAAAATAAAACCTGGATGTTTACTTTATAATTTTAAACTCAAATTACGGGTTTTTCTATCTATTGGACCGGATCCTAGAAACTTAGAAACTGGTCCAACAAAAGGTCATCCGAAAATCTGATATGAGTCGCGGAAAACAGCTGAAAGCGAGACGTAAAATCGACCATTTAATGTTTACTGTAGTCCTGTCTATTAATATTGCGCCAAACTTACAGAACACAGTGTCTTCTCCCAGTTTCTTTCCGTAATGGAGCATGCAGTCTCCCAGAACGCCCTCTGGCTGCGGGTACGTGTTGCTCTTGGCCTGGCCGCTCAGTTTGCTAATACCCTTCACGGCGGCCATCTTCGCTCGGGCTGTCGGGTTTGGCTGAAGGAACTCTTTCGTTTTCGTTTGTAACTCCTCTACCAGTTCACACGTCACGTCTGTTTTCTGTAACGAAAAAAACCAAACAGTTGACTATTTAGAACACAATGGCGTAAAAATAGATCACAATCGAGGCTGTTATTCAATATTATATAACTAAGATAACAGATAATTCGTGAACTGTCAGTTTACGTTGTCAAATAAAAAATATGAGTGTATAACCAAAGACACCAACCCTGACCGTGATGACTTGAAGAGCGACATAAGTGTTATTCTCTTATAATCAGTGATCGGAATAGATAGAGCTATAAAAAAACCGAATACAAATCGGTTCACCCGTTTAAGAGCTACGGTGCCAAAGACAGACACACAGACACACTTACACGTCGAACTTATAACACCCCTCTTTTTTGCGTCAGGGGTTAAAAATACTTGAACATGCATGACGCAAGGTAATAAACTTTTTTTATTTTTAGAAAATATAAATAATTACATCAATTAAAATCTATGGATAGGAATCTTTATTGCACGTGAATTAACATGCTTGAAAATTTTAGCTCAACCTATTCCGATCACGAATTTTTAAAATACACCAAAAGAGAATCCTATTGAAGTCTCTTATAACAAGCTGAGAGCTGGCGGGCGTCTATAGGTACAAATCTGTGCTTATATTAAAGCACTCAAGCCTCAAACGCTGGAACAATAGCGAGTCGACGCAAGCACGTAGTCTAAGCCCGTCTGTGAAACAATCTACCGCACAAATCCGAGCAGATTTTTTCACTAGAGCTTTGTAATTTACACCCTAGAAAGTAGTGAACTTAAGTAATTACTTACTCTTTCCATTTCCACGAAATCCAAATCCAATTTCGTGCCTTCAGCACCACCCATTTTCTCCGTGACATACTGCAACAAAGAAACAATGCATTAGGTAACAGATTAGGATTATTAAACAAAGAAAAGTTGCGAAATGGGTAAGGGTGGGAGCTCTTCTCATTCTTATATACAAAGTGTAAAGGTATTGCTGTCATATTTATGAAACACAGTGTCTCTGTCGCTTTCCATGCCTTCATACATATTATTTATATCTATCAAAATGATGTGTTTTCTACAACTACAGAGATTGTAGCCTTGTTGATAAGACGATGCTAGTGCTGGCGGCCTCATCAGATTCGATCCCAATAAGGGTAAATATTTGCGTGACAAACACTACAACCTTGTTCATTTTAACTCAACGATGGGCACCAGAATCGTCTGCATTACTCTCACACATCTGTAGAATATCACCTAGCAGCAACGTCGTTGGGTCAATTACCGTGCCCTCGTCTCTCACGCAAGGCTATCTCGAGCTAAAGCCAATTACCAAGTGTGAAACAACGCGTATTTTTCGCGTGTGCGAGTTTGATCCATGCCCAAGGCGAAAATCGTCAAGGAAGAGATCACTCATGCGCGTAAGCAAAGGACATTGAGCCGGAAGGACCGATTTACAAGCTATCTCGCCTGGAAACTGACACGGAATTTGTTCTCACAATCTTTTATCAGCGTAAGGTTAAACTGGTGATTATCGAGTTGCGTTGCGAGTTTTTGCGATGACGCTAATCGAATTTTAAAGCGGCAAAGTTTCCGAGTTTACACCAGGCTTAAATAATACTTTTATAAGTAGTTAACTCAAGGATTTCAAAGTAAGGATATTTAAAAGGGCTTTTTTAAAACAATCCGTTTTTTTAAACCTTAAATATTATTCTACTTCATCTTAGGCAATCTTGCATCTCTACCGTAATTAAATGTTTGATGGTTAGAAGCCCCTACCGTCAAGTAAACAAGAGCTGTACTATCCTCGTAACACCATGAGGGCTTATAAAAGGCTTTCAGTCAAAATTATTTTAAACCTTATTTGACAAATAACTAAAATACCTATGCTACAACATACCAATTATCCTAGTGTCAACAATATAACGATATAGGTAGAAGCAAGATGGGCTAAACAAAATATGATAGAGCCGCTGTAATAGTATTGATCGACGATTCTATTCATTTTATAACAATTCGATATCGTAATGACATCGAAAAGCTGAACGCTCGGAATTGTCGAAGAAAGGATGGCCGTTTAGCCGCAGAGTGGAGTTATCGGAGCGCTGTATAAAGCATGGGGTCGAGGCCTAACCTTGGCCGAGATTGTGCTCTCGCTGGCTTTTACCAAATCCATATATCCACGTATAGTATTCAACTTTTTAACAATGTTACGTTACGACCGTGATATCACATTGTTTACTGTATTATATCTTGAGTGAATGACAGTCTATGTTTTGAGTACACAAACACTTAACCACATTAGTAACGATTGTTTCACTTATATTTCAGCGATTTTTGTTAGACGGACATCATTCTGTCTCTTGTTTTTAAGTTGCTTGTGTATGCTTGTGTTATAATATGTTTCCTTTATTTGCCGTTTGTGGCAGACGATGAAAATAACCGATCTAAAATCGTAATCAATATTGGTTAGGCAAATATAGCAAGGCCTATAGGGCATCAAAGTATGGCACGAAAAAAATATTTTTGCTTAGGGCTAACTATATTGAATGTACCAAACGTTGTGATTGTCTCAAACAATGGCTTTGAAAAAAAAAAACATTTCCATTACAAACAATGATACTTAATTACCTATATCATCTGCGGGTCTATTATGGTCACTTTCTGACAAGTATGTAAGGGTGAAGTGACCGATGCCTTGTCCACAGCGATAATCGCGACATCATAGTCCCGCTGGTCTGTCTCGTTATAATGTCACTGTCATTACGACAAAACATATTTAACGCGTTACTTTAATTAAACCATCAGTAAATTAACCTCTAATCTGTGCCAGGATAATAAACTAGTTATACGTCCATATCTAGCAGCCTCTAATTGTTCCAATGTCGCCGGATCCTGTCGGGACGAAGGCCGTAGTAATTGGGACACAACGGCGATATAGGGCGAGGCTCGGGTCACGGCCATTTTCACATCATCCCCTTCCAGGATGTAGCAAAATGACAAATTGTTTAAATAAACTATTTCAACCAAAACCGAATAAAATTACTAGTATGTCCTGAAAATACTTCACTACTCGTGCTCTGTCAAATTGTCTATGAAAAACATCGAAATATGAAAAATTATTCATAAAATATAAAAGAAGAGTTTCGTTGGGAGAAATGTTTAAATAACATACAAGAATAACAATCGTTTAATTAAAGCAAACTTTGCTTTAATTAGGGACCCTAAGAGTTAAATATAGGTACTAGGTTATTGTATTTTATATTTGATCAAATAATTTTACGTATTCCGACGAACTGTTTGTACCACATAGTCATGTAACTGACAAGTTCAGCTGAAATTTGGAATTTTAAGCACGTTGCAGTGCAATTTATCTTGGAACGAAACACGTCCTTTTAAAGGCTATTTGGCATATTTTTTAAATTACGCGCTAATTTACATTTTAATGAGTACTTTGTCATTAAATTCCCTCTGGTGTCTCGTAATAACTTTTAGCACATTATAAAGCTAGGCAATGCTTCCGGCGGGAGGCGTTTATATTATAAGTCTAGTTTAACATCATTCCCCCGGGGGTTTTATTATCGAGGTAAAAGAATACTTTGTTTTCATTCAGCACCATTATTTTATCTGTAAAATGTATTCCGTTCAACCGTATAAGCGTGATTTAAAGACAAACATTTAAGAATCTAAACATCTTTACAAACATTTAAAATTATTATATCAGTAGGATACTATTATAAAGAAGTTAGAGTTTATAATTTATAACTAACAAAAGATCACGTGGCAGGGGTCTCTATTGACTGCCATAACTATATGACTTACAATACATTATGACCAACGATATGTATGTATGGCAGTCAAAGGGATCCCAACAACATGGAGTGAGCAATTACGAGGGCTGCTACTTAGGTAACCGGAATCCAGGATTCCAACATTTTTAAACGCTATATCTGACCTCCATGGTAAAATTTGAACTTTTTTTAATACTGGCCGCTATATATTTTTTTTCTTATGTACGCTAGTCTTTTGTTTTTGGCGGGTTTAAATTTTAATCTCGCTGCAAGAATGGAACTCACTCGTGAAAATATTCGTGCTATGATTTATTACGATTTTCGGCGTGGTTTAACGCAACAACAGTGCATAGATCAACTAACTTCGACTTTTGGTGATGAAGCTCCATCCAAAACTACTGTGTATCACTGGTTTAGTGAGTTCAATCGTGGACGTAGTATGCTCAGGGACGAAGTTAAGGATGGTCGCCCGAAATCGGTCGTTGTACCACAAAATATTGAAGCTGTGCGAAAACTTATAATGCATGACCGTCATGTTACGTATCGCGAGATAGAGGCGACTATAGGCATATGTATGACGAGCATTAATAAGATATTACATGAACACTTAGCTGTGAAAAAAATTTGTTCGCGTTGGATCCCGCACAACTTAACTAAGGATCAAAAAGAGGCTCGCGTCGAATGGTGCAAGGAAATGTTGAAAAAATATAACCGTGGTGACTCAAAAGCTGTTTATAATATCTACACAGGTGACGAATCCTGGATCTATGCGTATGATCCCGAAACTAAACAACAATCAAAGGTGTGGGTGTTTCAAAATGAGCCGAACCCTACGAAAGTAACTCGTGCAAAAAGCACCTTGAAGCAAATGGTGGCCTGCTTTTTTGGTATTAATGGCCATGTGGCTACAGTGCCCCTAGAGAATCGTAAAACGGTTAATTCGGAGTGGTACACGACCATTTGTTTGCCGGAAGTATTTGAAAAAATACGGAAAAACAACCAGCGACGGAGAATCATTCTGCACCATGATAACGCCAGCTGTCATACATCACGTGAAACGACTCGATTTTTGGAAGGTCAAAATATAGAATGAACGGGTCATCCACCTTACAGCCCTGATTTGGCACCCAATGATTTCTATTTATTTCCAAATGTATAGAATAAATTACGTGGTCAACGATTTTCGACCCGTGAAGATGCCGTCGACGCGTTCAGACAGCACGTTTTGGAGATACCTCAGTCAGAGTGGAAAAAGTGCTTTATAAATTGGTTTCAACGTATGCAAAAGTGCATCGATTATCACGGAGAATACTTCGAAAAACAATAAAACCATATTTAGCCATGTACGTTTGTTTATTTTTTCTATTCCGGTTACATAAGTAGCAGCCCTCGTAAATGACAAGAGCAGTAAGCTTTTTGATGCGGTGCAGATGTCCACTAACAGAGGCCGATGGATCTCCAGTAATCTCGATCTTCAGTCATGAAGAAACGACCAGAGAGATATCATACTGCTGAACTAAAATAGCAATATCGTATAGTCTAGAGACATTTGCAACAAGTGTATATTACTCGGGACCTCGGCTCGCTCGTGAGTCGTGGTGGAACGTTGCAATATCCAATAACTTAGAAGCGAGTTTCACGTCACGATCTCAAAGCTTCGAATATCTAGTCTTATCAGTATGTTACTGATACCTGGGCTGGTTTTGTAACAAAATGTGATTTAATTCGGAATAAATAAATGTTATAATTGCTTGACAGTCTTAAGAGCGTTTATATATCCTGTCAAGCTAGTAACGCATACAAATTGATTTAAAATTTATTACTTTTACCCGCTTAATAATCATAGCTGTTTGTTTGAACTTGATGCTCGTTAAAATCAAATTAGCTCTACCTATTCCAGTCACTGCACATAACACTTGAAAATGCAACACAAATGAGCCCTACCTAGTACCTATTCCGATCACTGCACATACCACTTAGGGCCTGTTTTTTGATCAGTAGTTAAACTAACTAATTATTAAAATTCGAAGAAGGAATTTAAAATTTGACACATTTCCTTGAGATTCCTTCAAATTTTCGATTCCTTTTTCAAAATTTAACAATTAGTTAGTTTAACTACTGATTAAACAACAGGCCCTTAGTAATGAAAATAAAGCTAATTAGAGCAACCTATTCCGGTCACTGCACGTAATAAATACATTAAAGAGCAGGAGAGTCCGATGTGAATTAACCCGACCCGTGATATATTATTCAGAAAGCCGTTGGGGTAAGAGAGGCAAAATGTATACGCTATTAAAGCCCCATCCATCACTTCGACGCTCGATGTATTGGTTTGGAACACATAATAACACTGTAATCGCGGGAACATTTTGATACGTGTACTTTAGCGCTATTATGATAATGTAGTCGCATAATGTAATTGCTGTATGCATTTGAAACTACAGTATTATCTGGGAAAGTAAATTCAGTGAACGTCCGTTTGCACATTCCGGCTCTGTTTATTATTCCCTCGTTACTGAGTTCAGGGGCTGTATTATGAAGTGCCAAAGCCTGCCAAGTTCCAGGCAATACAAGGGACACAGCTATATGACTGGGATCAGCTCTCTCTCTGCCTGCAACTAGATAGGTTTCATGGGCATTATGAAGTATCAATCACCTGTGTCAAGGTTCAGGCAGCAAAAGAGACACAGCTACATGACTGGTACCATTTTGTTTCTTAATCCGTAACTAGACAGGTTTTGACAGGTCAAATACGGTTTCAGTTACCACCACCGAATACGTTTTAATAACATAGCGTGTAACGCGTAAAGTGCTAGCATGTTTTTAGAAAAGCTAAATTTGTGTAAAGAATATACCTACTAATCAGGTTAATTCAATAATTACGCAATGAACTCAAAACATCCTGATCCTGCCAATGACATTTAAAACTCATTCCACCAGCATAACGCTGCAAAATATCCCTCTCATGTTAGCAACATTTGTAGCTTGTACAGATAAACGAAAAGGAACCGGGCCATTGTGGAGAGGAAACAAAGCCTACGTAAGCCTGTGTAAATGATTATTGTGCAATTCGCACAGAACCCACTTAACAGCATTGTAGACTTGCTAATACAAGCCGGTGGACGCTCCGGTCATTAAATTTAATGGAATTCAGGAGCATCCAATCGGTTAATTGAAAAATATTTCATCCGAACCAGAGGCGGACTCAGCAAATCACTTTTTGAAGTCGATCGCTGCTTATTGCGATTTATTCTGCTGTGTTATTCTTTAAGGCAGTTGAGAGAATCTCGGCGGAGTCTAATACTTTCCAGTCTAACTAGACCTCTGCGGTGTTACAAATTTACTTACGGTCTGGCCACGACTTCAAGCCTTGGCAACTGCGGCGGCGGTGAGCAGCAGCAGCGGAAACAAATGCATTGGCGACTCGTGGCATGCTTTATACATATACATTCAATATTATGCATTTGTTTCATGCTGGTTGCCTTTTCTCGCCACCGCAAAGTAGTGGTCAGGCTAAGTTGGGTCGAACCTAACTTGACGTGAGGTTGTGCCGAAAGAGTCAAGCCAGGTTAGTTAGTTTGATTAAGGATTAAGGGATACGCGCAGGTAAGAAGGTGATATTTCAAGTAAAACTTTCAAGAGCTGTATCTTTTAAACCGTAATAGATAGGGGGATGATTTTTCAGGATATGTGTTATTACGGCGGGTGTACTAACAAATTAAAAACATAAAGAAAGATAAAAATAAATAATAAAGGGACTCCTTATACAAGAAACGTTTTTTTTCAGTGTTTTTATTTTTGTTAAATCGTAAAAACAGTAAAACATACAAAACCGTCAAATTTGGTATGATTATAGTATAAACCCTGAAGAAAAACAATAAAGCTAAAAAAACACTCACACTTGACCGGGTTTTTTTTTAATATCGTTTAATATTGTAACAGTTCTTTGAACGAGTGAGCTTATAAAAACACCAGTTCGACTCTGTAACCAACGTAAGGGCAGGGTATTTTATTAATTATTATGTATAGGACATGCTACGGCAATACAAAGTACCTAAGAGATATGACAGTGAAAAAGACTTTAATCTAAATTGACATGACAATAAAGTTGCTTAGTTTCGTATTCAAAAGACCGATCTTCTCAAGAAGCCTCGTAGATCGTTTATAAATTTATAATGGATCCCTGCCCACAGTGCCCACCTCCTTTTAATATGTGCGTCCATGCGTACAGATATGTTCGTTCGGTGCGCATTGCGAGTAATAAACAGTCATCAGTGTCCCGCAATATTAGGTCCAGTAGTTTCAGGGTTTAATTCCACGCCGGGCGGGCCTTTATGTACAGAACAGTGGTATTGGGGTTACAAGTCGCAATTACTCGAAATATTAAGTAACTATTTCAGTGAAATTTAGTTGCCCACCGACCGCAGGCTTGTTAATTACTTCAAAACCTAGTCAAAGACAGTTATCCGCTAATCAACAGTAATTGGAATAGTAAAAACCAATAATTTCATCTCGTGTTTAAGCCTGAGAGATAAGTTACAAAGTAAGCGCTGCAAAGGACAGATTCATTAAAAGTTGAGAGGACTTGAAAGTTTCGTTTTGCTCACATTAGTGCGGAGCGGGCCACTTTCCGCACGATATTACGATAGTTGTAAAGTAAAACGTTATGGTGTGTCTCCATTTATAAACCTTCTCGACGTTTTTATGCTAATTCAAACCAGGGTAGACGAGGCTCCGTGAAATCTTAACACTTTATGTTAAAAAGTACTTCACACAGGGTGTTTCACTGCGTGGAAACACAAAATAAGTAACCACAGCTCACCTGATTGGCTTTATTTATCTGCTTCCTAAATCCAGCGAAAGCCATTTTGCAGCGCCTTGTGTTTCTATTCTAATAATCTGAAACAAATAAAATTATACATTATTTAACATAATTAACAAACACGCGAATTATACAATAAAATAGGGTTTGCTAGGCTAGACTTGATCCCCCAGGAGATTTTCCAATCATAAGTATTATGTAGCCCCGCTTGGCGGAGTTCCTATTTCTAAAAGGTTTTGCTCTCGGGCTACTCGTAAAGGGCTTAACGAAACTGACTTAGCTGCTACAACATGTTATAAATAGAAGTTTTTCCCACGTAACATAGTAGTAAGTAGCAACAAGTTCGAAATAGGACGCAATAAAGTGATATAAACGTTCATGTGTTTAAGTTTCATGAACGGGAACAAGTTGGCGCGGGTAGTTTGTTATTGGCAGCACGCCACGCGGCCCGGTCGATACGCGTAAGCGAACGTTACGTAATCGCACGTTGCGGCTGATCAACAATAAAGCCTAATTTGATTCTGCTGATGCATTACGAAATCACGGCAATGCTGAGTGGGGCAACACCATATTTTTATTTTATTTTGCACTTGCCTGTTTTAATAAACAGGCAAGTGCAAATCATAACAAATCGACATAGAGGTAATCCTCTATGTCAATTTGTTATGATTATGAGATAGGTTACAAACAAATACGACCGTAAGACATCGACAATAATACGTTTCAAATAAAATTAAAGAAACTTGAAGATGATTATTTTAGGGGGATATCTTTGATTGATGAATTCGTATGGTACGGTTTTATTTTACCATTGATCAAAGCTTGTAAACCTAGTCAGACAAGAACACAAGGAAAACTAACTTCCATCTTTTTGCTCATATGTTGCTTTATTTGTTTAGTTAGAAAAATATATCGGAGCATATATGCCTACATGCAAGGATACAAAGTTATTTTCGGCATTTTTGAAATGCCATGTTTTTAGTAGGTAAGGTGAGAAGTTTTTTCTATGTATGTAAAATACCTACTTGTAAAAAGGGAATAAAACAAATACACGAAATAAACATAAAACAAGGATGTAAAAGGGTAACTTTACCCTTCAATTGGCTTTCTGTTAATTTGTTTTGTTCTATTTACGTAAGCTGTTTGATCTCTAATAAATTATAAATAAACAAGTGTATCGCCGCTAGGCCGACGAAAACCGACTAACACCAAATGTATCCTCTTGTGCTTTTACAATCTAATTTACCGAAACAATAATAAAAGCGTCAAGCAATAAAATGGTTCGTAATGAGAAATAACTCTGTTGGATCGGGTGCGAGCCGTCCACGTATATAAAGTAGATTGTCAAAGTTTTCCTGAAATGAGCCGGGTGGCGCAACAGAGAGTGGCCGCCGGCTTAACAATGGATACTCCTTCACGGAAGGGTCAAACTTTTCTCTAATTCAAAAGTCGCGTAATATTTAACTTAACAAGCAATTTTTACCGTGGGGTTGTGAGAGCCGCTTTGTTTCCTGGTTGAAATTCGAGTAAATCGTGCACAACTGTGGCACAAAAGCATCTCATTAGCTTTAGAGATGCTCACAGTAACTTAAGAAAATGAATTTACGAACATATACTGACGCCTGTACGAAATAATGAGTAAAATTAACTATTTTAACGTAAAAACGCGTCTACTACTTTCTATGCCATAATGCACATAATAGTCTTGAGTAGTCTTTTGTTTTGTGAATATATTTACACGTCATCCCCCGGGTACCTGTATTACAGCAAGGATCCTTATAGTTTGTAAGTAAATCGCAACTGGGGCTCTATTCTATTCAGAAAATCATATCGCTATTGACATGTCAAAGCAATATGGTGTGTATGTAGCAAATGTAGCAAGGAACAAACAAACCCCAAGTTTTGAAAAACCCGACTGTCGGTGTTTAAACCCCGCAAATCAAAATCTGTCAAGTTGGTTAGTGTGTCCAAACACACATAAGTCCTACACGCGAAAACATTTCCGCCTTGGGCCGTCTGGTAAGAAGAGAAAAGAACCAAGAACGAATACTACAGTTACACACATTGTTTCAAAATAATACACGTACAATATCTCACATTCAATAAATTCGAAGGACACAATAGAGTGCCCTAGACGTTACCCGTATAACAAATTTGTCGTCACGTATCGATATTTTCCCTAACCTTGTTACTCCCATACGGTGGTTCCATTAAATACATAAACGAACAAACAAGGGCAGCTACATGTATGTTTCGTCGTTAATACAGCGCAGAAAATCCGTAGGATTGTTATTAGATCACGTTTATACTAAGTAACTAACAATTTTGCAGGCTTTAGCGGCAGCGTGTAATAACGCCAAGATAAAGTAACATTACATAATAACATTGCTACCCTTCATTCTTACCGAGACCAATATCTAACGATTGTTTGAATCCGAATAATTTATCCAAACGCATGTAACTTTAAGATAAACAGACTGGTATGATATATGGCTACAATATTTTATTGTAAGACGGTGGTAAGCGGATTAAAAACTATATTGTTAGTTTTACAATGTTGAACGTAACAGGCTCTATACCATCTTCATAGTTTAACGACTTTAGTTATTTTATCTTACGCCTTTACAACTTGGAGCGTGGGTTTAACTGGCCGTTAATATTTCAGGCTAAGTAGAAATGGAGGGTGCTAGAAACTCTAAGAAACCTGTTAATAATAAAGGAAGGCAATGTGGCATCTTTCTGTATTCACTTCGTCGGAGTAATCTCCGCCAGGAATTATTTATGATAATGCAAAGTGAAAGAAGAGATAACGTACTCGGCACTCGAGATGGTTTTAGGTAAGTCACATGCAAATATAATGTAAGCTACAATAAATAATAAAGTAATAAGTAATGTAATGTTTGCGGGTGGTAGGACCTTGTGCAGGGTCCGTCCGGATCGCTACCACCATCTTATCCATTAACCTACCGCCAAACAGCAGTGTTCGCATTGTTGTGTTCCGGTTTGGGGATAAGACAGCTGGTGAAAAGACTAGCATAGAGGCATTCCATCTTAGTCCTCAGAGTTGGCAACGCGTTTGCAGTCTTAGGATTGCATTGCAGTCTGGTGAATGCGAATGTCTATGGGTCACAGTTTCCACTTACCATCAGGTGGCCTGTGTGCTCGTTTGTCTTCTCTATGCCATAAAAAAAAAGCGAAAGCCAGCACTCCCAAAATAAATGAAATCCGCTATCAAAAAAACTCAATTTAACATGCTAAATTATTTAGGCTTTTATGTATGTTCACATTAAGTCATGTACAAATATGTACAGTCACGGAATTTAATTCCTAGTCCACCTTGGACTATGTCAAATTGACACTGTAAATAAAATCATAAGATGTCTCAACACCACTGGGTCGTGTTTGTTAATAAGTATGTTTTATTATTTATAATATTTCGCCTGGAAAAGAATCAAGATAGAAGATAAAATATTCAAAGAAGCAGTATTTTATTACTCTCGTTATGGCTTGCGACATCAATGAATCTACATTGTATAAAGACAGAATAAAGATAATGCTCCTAATTCTAAACGACATATCGTGATGATATGGACAAAGACGAAATTCCACAGCGGCGCTTACTACACATGCACACGTGGGTACAAATTCGTTTTATATAAAAATATATGAAGATACTCTTACAGCGGTATACGCACGAAATGACGTGACACACGCCTAGAACAATCGATCCACGTGCCGCAACAATTGATCCATGGGCATGTAACGTGTGTGTGGCATGTGCGTGCGTAGCGTGTTCGTGCGTAGCGTCCGCCGCAGTAGAATTCCTTAGAACATCTTGAGATTAATTTTGAAAGGTTTAACCTAAATCAAAATCAATTAAAGGTCAAGAGAAAATATTTTTTAAACTAAAATATTTAATTAAAGTACACGTTCGAGGTCGGTCTCAAGTCGCAAGATCAACCGCCCACGATTTTTCTCCTCGTTAGGAAAAAATACAATAAAAGAAATGTCTTGTCTATCGTTTCAACTGAAATAATAAATCCAAAATTATTTTTCTTTTAATCAAACGCTTGCTCATTGTAAATTAAAGGTTTGGACAGGTTTTTATTTATCTACTTATTATTTTATTTTATATTTCTTCGAAAAGTATTTTTCCGAAAGCCTAAGTACTATCAGACCATTGGAACCTTGACCCACCATAGAACTACGTGTCATAGAGACGTTATGATTCAAGTCATAAGAAGTGTCAAACAAATTGTTTTATAATGTCACTGTGACACCGTTCTATGGTGGGTCAGGGTTCCATTGGGCTGATAGTACATATAAAGACAAAAATAATAAAGAGCTGTCAATAGGTTATTACTTATTAGTTATTTTATTACCTAGCAAGCGATCTAATTACACATACCTAATCTGTCCTAAACGGTACGAGTACACTGAAAAGCTGTGACACAATTGTTTTTTTACGTGATTATATTTTGCGAATAAGATTGAAGTATGCAAATATACATAATAGATGTAAAAATAAAGCATATAGAATAAAGAAAAGAGTTAAGAAAAGAGCCGGCAACTGGCCGACAACTCGTCTTGAGTTGATGGTGTTATGGGTGGTGGTTGTTCAGATTACTTCCCATCAGGTAATCCGAATGCTCGTTTGCCTACCTCCCCAACAACAAAAAAATGAGAATGACCAGCACAGTCAAGTGTCATCGTTCCAAGTATGTATGCTCAACATTTTTACTAGCTGACTGTCTGTACACTAAGAAAACTTTAAGAGAGTTAATTTTTGAATATACCTTGGCAATACGTAGAGATGTATTTACCAGGGACTCCACTCGCGTTGACGTAATTGAAGAGTTATTCTTTGAGTTCCATTTTAAGATCAATCGTAAGATTAATAAACTGATAGATTATTCATCCATATCATCACCGGACGGACAAACAACGGACGGGCGGACGGACGAGCGAAATCGCAGCGGCGACTTTAAGTAGTTCCGTTAGAGCGAACAGAACACATCTTAACCCGTGCATTTTCAATTAAGCAGCGTTATACAGAAACCATGCTGCTAAATTGAAAATGCAGGCGCTGAAATATGTTTTGTTCGCACTGACGGGACTACTTAAACTCCGTCCGTTCGACCGTCGTTGTTGAGAGAATCACTACACAGGGATCGGAAATTCGGTACGATATTTACCTAATCTTTGGCGGCGGCGTTGTTGTTCAGTTGTATGGAGGCGGCTGGCGGCCTCATATTTAATTTATCAATAAAATTCCCAGGATTTCTGAATGAATAAATTACGCCAGCACAAATCATTAATTAAGTATTTATATATATTTAATTTATCGGTAACTCATCTAACGTAACCTAACCTAACGAAGTTTGACGAGCAAATTGACGGAAAATTACCGTACCTTATCCCAATAATTCGGGGCCGGCGCAGCACGTATTTTTCTTCCAAACATCCCTACAGCCGTCATCTCAGTATTCACTCCCTTGTTTTTTATTATTGTTATCGCTTTTCACACATTCCATCCATCTCCTCTTAGGTCTCCTCCTTCCACTAAAGCCCTCTACATTCATGTTTAAAACTCGTCTCGTCCATGATTTTCATTCCTTCTCATAGCATGCCCATACCATGACAATCTAGTCCCTTCCATTTTTTTTTTCTCTCTAAATAGTATACATATTACATAACAAAGTACTTAAACTTTGTTTGTCATGACATTAATACAGGCCATTTAAAAAAGATCAAATTACGATTAGGGTAAATTGACTCACTATATACAATGGAATAATGGTGTTTTCCTTCTGTTTTGGGGGTGTAAAACCGCCCTAAAACCATACAAAATGACGTATATGATGGCAACGGCACTCCACTAGACGGATATCCAGCGTTGCGTGTGGGTTAAAACGAGATAACTATGACTTGCATAGCCTCGTAATTCCTGATACCTATTTTAGTAACATGTCAAATATAGGCTACGTTTATATAATAGAGATCAAGTCATTTGAAGGTTAATCCGTTTGAGACCGATTGATGTGTAGACTTAAAGCCATTAACAAATGGTCCAGGACTCACGCACACGCGTGACGGTTTTTGTGTGACACAAACAAAAACGCAGGGTCAAAGATTACTCAGTAAACCGCTTAGCTACACCTGACGAAATCTTGCACGAAATAAATATGACAAACACTTCAGGAGACATACTAAAGAGCCATGCAGTACTTCGTTTTCAAACTTTTTTAATATGTTTGTTTGGAGCTTTTAAAATTAAATTATAATGAAACTAAATAGTAGTTCAAAGGAAATCTTATTTTCAAGACACTCTATTTTTAACTTTGATGTAAACCAGGTAATTAAGCTTATAGCAGCACGACCTTGCACAAGATGAAAATTAAAAAGTAAGATATTAAAACTGGTAAAAAGATTCCGAGAATAAACATAGTTTTTTTTTTAGTTATATAACCGTCTTTACTCGGGTCACGGAAATTTGAGGTCATACATTGTTTTCAACGTTATTTCTTTATTTTTTTAAAACGGCTACCAACAGAAAGTTCCAAGGAGTCTTACGTAATAAGGAGAAACAACAGAAGTCACATAACAGTAACATCATTTAATACATGGAGGCAAGATCCAATACCGCTCGCGACAGTCGTATAATACGTGACGTACAGATATAATTCATATTTCAGACATCATTAAACTGCGGGGGCGTACCGATAAAACGTGCCATCTGACATCCCTTGCCCATCGTAGGCGTAACCAAATCACCTACAAATACAACAATAGAGCACTCGCTAAAATTACATTTCCACGAATAAATGTTCGGATCGGTGAGCGCGAGTAGCGCGCAAACTTATAACGACATTTAAATGCACCGACAGCGAAACGTGAAATATGATTTCGTTTAAAAACAACACCGAACATTTAATACCTTGAAATTCGTTGAGCTCCTCTACAATTTCCTTTGTAAAACAAAGTCACAACACTGACGGAAGGGATATCTTGTCAGTTATTATAAGGTAGGGTTAGGCGGCGTAGCGGCCGACACGGTCGGTCTCGTAGCACGGCGCGACTGAGTCGCTCGTAGCGGCTACGGCGTAGAGTGCGCGCGCAGCCTCGCCCCTTCACACACGGACCCAATACTAATCCACGAACAAAAATTACCATTAAAATATTTAATTGATCTAACATTTGCTCATCTGTGTTTAACCACCTACAAAGGTTGATCTTGAAAAAAGAACAGCAATCAAATGTTACTTACTCCATATCTATACGGTTGACCACAGAATTTAGGTCAGAACTCACAAATAACCCAACCCAATTACGAGTAGACCGGAAAATTGTTAACTTACTCGTACTTCGTTCAGATCAAATATTTCCAAAATTTGCGATCTTTGATGTCATCAATCAGCTTAAAACCAACGTTTCATTTTTAATTTGTTTCTTACGAAAAATACAAAATCGGCATTCGTAAAAAGAACTGTCGAAGAAGCTTTATTTCTAAAGCCTACCTTTTGAAGCCTACTTTGTACATTTTTGATTAGTCTAGAAAAAGCTTGCCAAGGTAAAAGTTTATTGTCTCTTTCTTTCTCTCTATAAATAAATCTTAGAGCCCACGGCCGATACCTGTGTCTTTTGTAATATTGTATATAATGCCAGTCCTAAGCCCTATTTTATATCTTGCGGATTATCCTTTAGAGGTTTAATCTGAGATGGGAAGATTATAATTACTAGACAGGCGCACGACAGCCTACTTATAGTCCAGCTTAAATTTAGACGTTGCTTTATAAGCGAACAAATTTAATCATAGAATCTTTAATCTTGTTTTTCAGGTACCCTCTGAACCTGAAGGTTATTTTTAGTACAACCCTTCTTTTTACGCGCTATATTTGTTGTGGTTTTTTTATAGCTGACGCTCTTAAACTACCTACTGTTACAAAAAAAAACACAACTTGTTTTGGATATTTTTCGTTTTGGAGCCCGTCGTTTCCCTTTTTTTTATGTCTTTAATGTCTTTGTTTACATTCATCGTTGTATCGCTGACTCTAAAGCCGCAAATATTTCAGTTTTTTTTTAAATTTGGTACGCTTATATTTTTCGGTATGTTTCGCGTCTGTAACACCTTATTAAGTACTACAGTTAACTAGTACCATAAATTTATAGTTGTACAGTCGGCCTGCACACTTTTGTGCCTTGTCACTAAAACGCCTTTGGCAGATTAGAACAGCAGTTCAATCATGACTTTAAAGTGACAAAGCGACTACTTATAACGCTGATCGTAACAGCACACACGCGTTATGACTTGCGATAATTATACCCTAAAACACATTAACCTAAGACATAACTATGGCAGACAATATAGAACCTTTTCGACAGTTTTCGATCACTACCGATACAACAATCTGTAGAATACCATCCAATACAGTCCTTGTAGTGTTCCTGCCCCGATTAATTTTCTATGAGCTTTCTTAGAGTGTCGGAATACACTCGTATTGGTTTTCGCGCGGGTTGTCTATTTGATATTGCCCTGGGAGAGAAACTTTTCTAGCTTTTATTTAAATTGCTTTGTTTGTATTTCGGATTCCACTTTTGTAAACTATTTTACCGCCATTTTTGATTAAGGTGGGGAAATCTAAGTCCAGCAGTGAGATAGTTAAATAATGTGGCATCTTACACTTATCAGTAGATGCATCATTTTGATAATGTCACGGTAGAGATTCCTTTATGGTGTATTAGAAAATACGAGATCTCTTTGACAAACGACATATTCATGGCGTATAAAACAATAACTGAAAATTAAAACGAAATAGGAGATATATCTACAAATAAAAGAAAACACTAAATCTAAAAATGGCCCCTGCGGCGTTATATACCAAAGATTCTGGCAGCGTTTCCTTGTTGAATGGGTAGCCGAATTCGTTGAGCGAGCAAACAACCAGCTCTTCGGTCTCCAGTGAAACGTCAATAAGCCTCTTTGAAGCCGCTAAATAGGCTTAAGTATATGGTGGACAATTAAATATTAATTACTTACTATTTTTAGAGGCTGCGGACTGACTCTAACTGAAACTAAATAATAATAATATAAAAATCGCTACCTCCTTATTCGCGGTCTATCATCAAACCCAGTCGCGACGATTTAATAAGACGAAACAAAATCCTCTAAGTTGAGTGTCATAGCGACAGAGTTCAAGGGGCCTAGGCTAAATGCAAACACTACTAACGCGTTTCTTTTCTATCGCTCAAAATTTATGGATGACATTCCCGTACGATAAACCACGTGGTCAACTGTCACCCCATACATTTTGAGCAAAAGAATAAAAAACGCGGTCCTGGTACGCGAATACATTTCTTTGACTGTCTAACTGTTTATGTATGTCTTTCACATGTAGATTTCATAATTATTTTGATGATATTTCAGAGTGGCCCGACCATAGCACGAGATGCCGTGACCAGTGGGGCTATTGCTTAACGCACTCGCAATCGCAATTGTTTTCATTTTGAAAATCGAATGCCTGTCTGCATACAAAATGAAAACAATTGTTCCGCTTTGAAGCCTATTAAGCGATGTTGTAGTAGTAAGCATATTATAAACATTATTTATCTTAAATTATAGCAGCACTAGGCAAATATACTCAGTTCTATATCAAACGTTGTATTATTCACAACTAAGTCCCCGTTATACATGGCGAACGTCGTGTTCTCGCCTTCTATGGTCATATAAGTCCATACATTTTCATCTTCATCTCTAAAGTTAAATTACAAAAGAGTCAAATGAGCCGCGAGTGCAGCCGACCGTATCGCCAACTTCGTCCTCCACTAAATAAATCCATTCCTCTCAACACGAAACTTTTTCATTTAGGACTGCTTTGTAGAGCTGCGAGTAAAGCACGAAAATGTGCTTATAGAAAGTTTTATTTCGCTTGTGAAAACCGAAGCGAGTTGTAAGATTTTTTTTTTACGACTGCGTATAATTATGGTTTTTAGCCGCATAATAATCAGTGTACCTAATCACAACGCGAATTTTTATCAGCCGATTCAAACAAGAGGAGCGTTATGCGTTTGAAAGCAGTCTGTCATCGCGGTTTTTTTACTAGAACCTTGTATCCTTAGCTATATTTCATAAGAATCCATTGGATCAATCACGCGTTATCATGTCTGAAACGAGTTCGCGTGTACGTGCCGGCAGCGTTCATTAAAATTTCCAATTTGTACCTTCATAAATAAATCGGAAAGTTAAAAATACTTTTCGAATTGAATTCAAATTTTGTTTCGCTTAACCGTTCTTGCATACAGACAATGTAAATAAAAATTAATATTAAAATAAATATTTTACACAAATTCCCTTAGTCCCAAAATAACCTTATATCAGTTTATAAATATGTATACACTTTAGTACCTTGTCTATAGATTGTCATGTTTAAACTGCCATATATGAATTGTCACAACGATTAAAGTGAAAAGGTACGAAATCTATATAAATAAAGATGAATCACTAAATGTGTTGCTAAGCGCAGAACGGCTGAACCGATTTGGCTGATTTCTTTTTTGTTGTGTTCGTTATTGTCAGGACAAGGTTTATATGTAAGAAAAAAACAACGGAGACGGGAAATTTGCAGCGGGGCGAAGCCGCTGGCGGGCAGCCAGTATATATATATATTTAAGAACTCGACTGTACTATGGTACTAATTGACGATAAACATATTTAAATAGAGAAATACATACTAAAATACATAAACAACAATATTGTTGTACATAAAAATACAATTAAGCTACTTATTGCTTTGGCACTTTCTTTCCAACGTCAATGTCATGACATGATGAAAGATTTTTAGATACATTTTTAAACATGCTGTTGATTTTGTACATACATACATAAGCTCACGCCTTTATTCCCAGAATGGCGAAGGCAGAGCTACAGAATTACTAACAACTCTCAAAACTTGTAGATAAATATATTGTATTTATGAATAAATAGGTAAGATGTGTACCTATAGTTCATCTACTTTATCGCCCTGACAACGTAACTTGCAATAGCCTATGGCCCCACAGCGTTCTTTATGAGCCGGCGACAGCTCCAGTGGAAGCGAGTGCGCAGAGTCAATTTTTTAATTTAATTTAATACTCCTTGGACCGCCGGTCACAACGCGTTTCAAGTCATAACCCTGACAGGCAATGTCAGTAAATAGGGTTTCGAGACGTAAATTAAAGGAGTTGTGACAAATTACAGTTTTACTGTGAATTAAATACATTCTGACATACAATTTTGTTCTCTAGTGCTTTCTAGAACTTTGTGATTTAAACATTTAAGTATTTGTGCCTGATACAAGGTGATCTTTTTACTGCAAATCTCGAGTGGAAAACGACGCTAAAGAATCAAAGGTCAAGGAATAAGGGATGCGTCTTCCACCACCATTTTTAAAAGTGGTCTATTAATTGGTTGCTTCAGAGAACGGTCTACAGTATGGGCGAGTTTTTCAAGCTGCCTATCATATAGGCACTGTAATTTTTTAAATAAACTAACGAAATAATTATTTATTTGTAATTAATATAATGATAAGTATCTTCATCGTCATTTCAGCCGAAAGACGTCCATTGCTGGAAATAGGCCTTCCCCAAGGTTCGCCACAAGGACCGGAACTAACGAAGCAATATAAAAACTATAATTTAGAAGGAAAAAAAGCGGCTTCAAACCCAATTTGGTACAAATTGAATATCATTTTCACAATGACATTAAGCCGGATTAGACGTCAAATTATTTGAAGCTGAGGTTATTAGGCAGAAGCAATTATAGGCATTGGTACTCTGCTTAGCAAATTATTTATGCTACACTAGATTAGGTATATCTGATAAAATTGTTAAGAATACAACGTTCAAAGTCCTCCTTAGAAAAGCAAAAGGTGAAAAGAAATCGCTGAACACGAAACACGTCAATTAGTTAAAGCATCGTTACTTAAGCAAGCTAAGTACTATGTGGGACGTCAAAGGGACGAGAACATAATTTCACTTGCAACCTGATTTTAATTTTTATATAAAAAAAAAACCGGGCAAGAGCATGTCGGACCATGATCAGTGTAGGGTTCCGAAGCCGTAACGACAAACACAAAAAACTATCTCAAAAATCAACATGTATGAACCAATTTTCTATTTAAAGTTATTTGGCGCTGTCTTAGATGATTTTTAGTAGGTATAAACCCGTTAGTCGCCTGTATCTCAGGAACTAATTAAGTCTACTAAGTAATGATTCTTTTTCTTATAAATTCGTATATAATATCTCAAACAAGAGCCAAGCTTTTAAGTGTGAGATCAGTATACCTACCTATGTAGGTAGTTAGGTATCTAAACTGCTTCAAACCGACTTTAAATTACAATAAAAGTTTAATCTTTTATAAAGTAATTAATAGAAATTGAAAAAAAAACAAGGGCCAGTAAATAGAATTTTAAGTTTTCCAAACGATACTCGACTCAAATCAATAATCTAATCGATTATTTGTAAACTTTCAGATCGCAAATCGCAAACTTGTAGGTAGCATTTCGGGGCACGTCCGAACAGCATCTAGGCGCTCGCGCTTATGAGCGCGGCTGTCGCTCGATTTGTTACTTGCACAGTTCGCCTCCCCCCGCGCGTGCAGGCCCCCCCCCGTTAACAATTTTTCTATCAAAGTTATCATAGGCGATTTTGATAGCTATAAACACTTTAGTCGCCTGTATCTCAGGAACTAATCATGTCTACTTAGCCGTGATAGTTTTCCTTTAAAATTCGTTATATGCCCTTTCGTTGAAGATATTTTTCAGATTTTTAGTATTTGTAGTTCTGGCTGTAGGGGGGGGGGGGGACACTTGACTCTAACAAAAAATAGCGCTTTAAAGCTTAATATTTCATAAACGGATCCCTTAATCGAAAAATTGTTTTCATAAACCCGCAATGTTTTTGAAAGACCTATCCAACGACACCCCACACTATGGGGTAGGCAAGAAAAAAAAGGCATCCCGACGTTACGTGTAGGAGAGGTGCATTAAAAAAAATATTTTTCAAAATTTTCTTTTACCACTTTGTTGACGTGACTAATATGTATATTCATGCCAAATTACAGCTTTCTAGTACTATGAGTCTCTGAGCTAGACGGGGACGGACGGACGGACGGACGGACGGACGGACGGACATGGCGAAACTATAAGGGTTCCTAGTTTGACTACGGAACCCTAAAAAGCAGGGGGTTTTATAAGCAGGCCAAGTGTGAGTCGCACTTTCGCACTGAGGGTTCCGTACTTATTAATCTAGTAAAAATAAGTTTTATTTTGTGCTAGTTACAGACATAGTTCATAGTTAGTAGAATGTGCAAATGAAGCCACTTTATGATATTCTACTTAAACCTATTTCTTTTTGGGATTTTCATCTTGTTTTGAATTAAAAAACCATCTCGAGCCAGGAAGATATGCAGTGCCGCGCATAACTTATTAACTAATTTCCATTGTTGTTTGTTGCTATTAAAATCAACCATCAACATACTTACGCCACACCTTTAGATCTAAATCGTAGAAGATTGTTTACAAATATTTGGATAAATAATCAAATACCTATGTATTAATTTTTCACTTTACTTCACTGTAGATCCATTCGTACTAATATTATAAATGCGAAAGTGTGTCTGTCTGTTACCTATTTACACTTAAACCGCTGAACCGATTTAGATGAAATTTGGTATAGAGATAGTTTAAATCCCGGAGACGGACATAAAATAGTTTTTATCCCGAAAATCATCCTCTAAGGAGATGAATTAGAGGGTGAAAATTTGTATGGAGCTACGATATAAACGAGTTCCACGCGGACGGAGTCGCGGGCAGAAGCTAGTTTAAAATAAAAATAGAAACGATTTTTATAAATTCCTACATCTTTATTTTTTTAAGTATAAGTCCACCACTTGACAACTGAAACGAGTGGGTAGCGTATAGAAAAAAAACAATTTCGGCTCCAGGAATAGGTTAGCCGCCCACGGACCAGCGCCCACGGCGGAGCCAAGGAAACTCTGTTGATATTGCTTTTAATGGCGCGTTATTTTAATCATTCTGAGCACAACATAAACGAGCTTAGGCTCATACTAAATAAATATAAAATATCAGGGGACCATCTCACACAAATTGACGTTGTAGCACACTAAGCTCTAGAATTGCACTATGCGTGCTATTAGTGCTAGACAACGAGAAATATACTCATATAGAGAAATACATACTTAGAAAACATATAGGAACGAATACTCGTAGTCATAACAAAAATAATAGCCCATACCTTGAATCGAGGCCAGGACCGCTAGCTTCGTAGGCAGGGTCACCACCAATTAGGCTAAACGCGTCGTATACTATAAAAAAAAACAACGAGATGCCCTGTCAAATTAGGGCGTCACTGGACCAGTAGCAGTATTCAACAATCCCCAAGGGTGCAAGGTATTTAGAGACACCAATTCGACCTGTTACAGAGCGGTCAGGGTTGTCTGACCCTTGCTATCGGGCACCGTCAAGGCGGAAGGAGCAGATGCGTGTAACACCGCTGAGCTGCTACCCTGCGTTTCTTCGCTCTCTCTCTGGCTTCATAACCTTCGCGTTCCAGCATTACCTTTCTCCCGTGGTGTGGATAACGATCGATTTGGATAGGTCGCGGCCAACTACACCTTAGTGTGGTGCGTCACGATGGTGACGTGAGGGAGTACTTCGCCGCGGGGCTTTTTGGTGCAGTATATACCGAAACAGCTCTCCCAAACTTGCCGACCAGGCTAATTCGACTCGTGAGCGCGTTAGGATTACCGACCTTGGACCTTGACTTGACTTGACTGCACAAGTGCAAACATTTGTATCGAAAGAAACCTGTCATAAATATGTAACGAAGTTCTTATTACACTGGAATAATTTTACACTTGACTATACTTCCGACGCTCACCAGTGCCAAGGTTGTAGATGCGTATGGCATCATCCCACCATCAGTGTTTCTCTCCTGACGAGTGTCGAGTGGACGTCGACTACATTGAATAACACTGTTTATTTTCGATTATTAACTCTATTTTTAGAAATAAGAAATACTCTCGAGTACCAAAAACACTTTAGCGGAGTTATCCATCTAACTACAAAACCTCCAATTTTAAACTAGTAAACGATCGCGTGGTATTTATTTTCTCATGCAATAATAATCCATAGTTCTTCAACAAGTGTTTTCAAGGCTGGGAAATCTATTGTCATGGAAATTAGTTACCTAAAACGATAATTAGCGGCTACGTAAAATTATCATTAGTCATAGAATATAATTATAGCTAGTCTTATCATTTGTACAAACGTACTCATTCTAGTGGACAAAAAGGCCTAAAATAGTTGTCAATATAAAAAAAAACGTTCTATTTACTTATCTTTGTCATTCAAGGTTTTTTTTCGTTAGTTATACGCGTTTATAATTTTAGTAAGTACATTAAATATTAATATTCAGCAGTGGGAAAAATAAAACGATAAATATACTTTGCTGTAGGTACTAATGTCTACAATGTGATGGTTATTATACGATTACGATTACGAGCATATGTTCGAAATTATAAGGTAAATATGCTCTCAATTAAATCACTTGACTTCTTTATATTATACAAGGGTATTTTCGTCATCCTTAGCAAATCTCAATCCACTGTGTCTCCAACCTTTATGTCTTCCTACTTAAGCTACGTCTGGCTAGTTCTTCGAATAGACTTCTCAATCGATTACAATGCCCACTTATCAGTGTTAAGTCGGATATCGCAATGATTAGTCAATTTTACTACATTGGAGAAGCAACACTCTTGCTATATCACGTAAGGTTAAATTTACAAACAAAACAAGAGGTAACTAAAGACGGTCTATTAGTGAGCGTGGTGTGCCTTTGTCTAATAGTGACAGTTCAGGAGTATGAACGCTAGATTTAGGGCGTTATCACATCGTAAGATAAGAACGTGTCATTTAGATCAACAATAATTAAAGTTGCCCAAAGCATGACTAAAGTAGATAAGAGCCGCGTATTTTTTACCGGCCCCGTTATTCGTTATTAAATTCCTGAAGCGCTTATTGTGGCTGGGAATACTTCGGTAAACGTCAGGTTGTTTTAACAGGCCGGGAAAACTTTGTACTGACATTGTGACGAGTTTACCAACGTCTATGTACAGCTCAGGTTTTTGATTTAGGAATGTATGTACAGCCAAGGCCGAAATACGCAAGCGGAAGTTTTTCAAACATGTCTTAAAATAGGGTATAGCTAACAGATTTTTAAGAGCTGTCATAGACTTAGCAGAATGTGCAGAACAGTTTGCCAATTTTTTCAAGAATGCTTAGAAATTTAATCATTTTGTGCGCGCGAGTAAATGTTGGTGAAAAACTCATCAAATACATAATGTAGATAGTAAATGCAACAATAACTCATTTCGAGATTCCGCACTCTTTCATAAAGGCAACGATATACTTGTTAGATTTTTTTTCAATATTAAACTTTACAACTTTGATGGCGTAATTTAAATGTACAAATTACATCTTTGTAACACCAAGAGTCTCTCGGCTAGAGCGCGGAGAAACGGACAGACAGACAGACGGAAAGAAGAACTGACGGTCAGACGGATATGGCGAAACTAAAAGCGTTCCTAGTTGGAATTCGAAACTATAAAAAAAACTAATAGGACAGCGTTTAGGTAAGTCGAACGTGCCTACTCTGAGCGTCCCTTTATATCACATAATCTCTATTCATTCGCACGAAACCCAGCCACTACAAAAGTCGCAGCCGGAAATGCAAGCCGATGCATTGTAGCGCGCCTATAGTGCCGTAATATCAAAGAGGTCGCCTAACTGCAATGTAGTAGTCGAAGCATTCTACACTATATTAGTAACCACATTCAATTTAAAATGCTTTAACTATTACTATGCAGTTACATCATCTTTAGTAATACGGCAGGAGTACGCCGGGCTGATCTAGGCCAAAACGATGTTATTCAAAGGAAAGGTCCTAATCGCTCATCAAAAGGGTGAAAAAAATTCAAAGGCAATGAATGATGGTTCATTAACGATGCTGTGTGATGTCCGCGACACAGGCGGCGCGAGGCAGACGACTCCGTGAGTGACCGTCAGTTCATTCAAATAGCGAGAGTTTCGGATCGAAGAGGGTGCGCGCGCACAGTTCCCTCCTCGCCTTATATCGGGGACTTAGAAATTCAGCTTACATACATTAGTATGAATCGACTGAAGGAAAAATAACTAGAACTTTCACGGAAACCTAACATCTAGCTTTATAAATATTTTTAATAATGAAGAAACATGGAATGTTAAAGACAGGAATAGAGAAGCAGATATAATATTTTACTTGAAATAAAATTGGGTCATGACGTCTAATATACAGAGTGATAAAAACGGGAACGTGATTAAAACTTTTGACGAAAAACTCGTTAGACACTCAAGATTCGGGACCGCCGTAACGTTTCCTAAGAATCTTATTTTTGTCCTCTAATGATATTATTCGGTTTCAATAATTTAAGGAGAGTTGCGAATTAAACTTTAGTGTATTTGAGTGGGAAATTTTATTTCTGTTTGTTATTCATTTGAGATGTTACTGAGGATTTATATTCATACGTATGACGTCTTTAAAAAAAAAAAGGAATAATATTGCTGTCTACAATTCGATGGACCAGTAGGAGAACTCCTAATGCAAAAAAAATACCTAAGTTCTGTTCTTACGTATCGATATCCGAGTATATAAAGATTACGGCTTGGGTTACCAAATTGCTAATCCTTTAATGTAATTGAATATTATACACCGTGCCTCCTAGGCACGTACCCGAATGTGGTATAACATGTAGTCCAATAACGCATAATTTCCAAGATTTTTATTATTAAAAAAACAATTCCCTAGTTAATTTAATTTGAACTGTGTCACTTTAACTTAACTTTTACTGAGAATTTGATTAAATTAATTTATGTTGTACGTTGATGATATTGCTACTTACAACATGAATCTTTCTTAGTAAATAATGCTTTAGGTTAAGGTGACAGAGTTCCAATTAAATTAACTATGGAATTAAATAATAAAAATCTCGGAAAGTATGCGTTATTGGACTACATGTTATACCACATTATATACTCCAAACAGGGTCTAGAATCGATGGTTAAAATCCTTCGGGTACGTCCCGGGCACGGTGTATACCGATAGGCTATCATTTTATATTATACGTTATCTGTCCAACCAGTCCGTCAAATAATGGATTATTTAACTTTAAGGGAATGGCGAGCTGACCGAGACGAGGTTGCTTATGTGAGTCATTGTGTCAGGGGCGAGCATGTCTAGGACGCGAACAATTCGGAAATATAGGTCGCGAGTCACCCTCGGATACTCTCAACTCAACCCCTCTCTAGTAACGATTTACCCGGCACCCGTTTCCCACTTCATTTTCATTCAAATTTTTCCCCCATTAATAACCAATTTAGCTTAGTAACGAATCATTGGCCACAACAAATTATGAAGCAGTGTTACATATAATACATTAAGTGTTGGTATCTTTGTAATTTGGACGGTGACTTTAATAATAAAAAAACCGTATGTTATTTTGACCCGTATTTTTAGGGGTGAACACTCTTATACATACTTATGTATCACGGGACAATCTCACACAAATTGACCTAGTCCCAAACTAAGCTCTAGGCTTGTACTATGGGTAGGACAACGATATAAATACATACATAGAAAAATATATATTTATACATAGAAAACATTCACTCACTCAGACTCAGAAACGAATACTCATGTTCATTACACAAATATTTGCCCATACCGGGAATCGACCCCAGGACCGCTAGCTTCTTAGGCAGGGTAACTACCAACTAGGCCAACGCGTCGACATTTTTCTTGAGTGAACCATCCCGATTTATAAGAGCAATAAAACTACAGACAGACAAACATAGGCACACCTAATACACGCATAAAACAGATACAGATAGTTCGAGACAAAAGGAGCATTAAATAACATGCTTCTTTACGTAGACATCTTACCTAGATCGAGCCCTTATACAGAATGTTTGAATTTTGATCGCTATACCGTTCAGATATCTTTGATCTTTAATATAAATTCCTATAAACCAATCGCTTACCAATTAATATTAACATAACCTTTTACCTTTTATCAGCAAATTTTGTTACTTTACTTACGTGCCTACCTGATAGGTACTAAAAATAAAAGTGAGACCATCAATGTATGAATACACTTTGGTGGCTTTAAAATATAATTTGAGTATCGTGAAACGTTCAATTGCTCTATAAAAATATCCTGATACATCGTCCGGTACATCAATTTTATCAAAATCCCTCCTGGTTTATGTTGTCCAAATTGTTCAGAACGACCCTAATCCCTTAAAATTCCTAGACTACGACCAAGCATCCTGTATATTAGCGTAGGCGTTGTGGCGTCTAGGCATCTTGGCAGGGGACACGAGGCCGGCGCCCGACAGTCTGCCGTCATACTTTCACTGCAGCCTAGATCTTGCGGGTGAAAGATCACGCCATGGCCGAAATTAGGGCGGAAAGCGTAAAGAGCAGAAAATCATGTCTGTCTTAAGCATTGCTTTATTATAAAATCGGACAGTTGCAATAACGCTCAGACGATGTTGAATACTGCGAGTACTACCTAATAATGAGTACTTAATCTGTAACTTACTAGCTGTTGTATGCGACTCCGTCCGCATAGAAGTCGTTGGTCGGTACTCGTGGTAAAAAGTACCCTGCCCTCTAAATAAAGTTTAGTTCAGTTTATTTATTTAATGAAAAAAATACTATATGCATTACAAGTCAAAATTGAAAGTATTCTCATCATGATAGTCAAAAAAACCGTCAACATATACAGTAGTAATGGTGAAAAGATACAATAGTAATAGGAAAAATATCAATATGGATTACATAATTATGGCAACAGTATACCAACAATTATAGGAATAATTCTTCATTTTCTCGGGTTTCAAACTATCACCATACCAAACGATCATCCGCAAATTGGGAGTTACACCAACAGAATTGGGTGGCACCAATGCAAATACCTAGCTCACCGGAGAACAAAAATATGGGCACTTGAAAACAAGATTATGTTGATGATATAATCCATAGAAACATTGGAAAATATAAACATTGGTTTAGGGCATTTGATTATAACACTATATCATCAACATAACCTAAGAAACTTGACGGAAAAGAGTTACACAGAGGTCGATTGTTGTGTAATGTATCTTAAAAATTGAGTATTCTGTACAACAAAACTCTCTGATTCTAAGAAAAAAATCTTTACTTTATTATCAACGTAGCTAAAGTTTATATGGACTATATTATCTTGTTTTCAAGTGCCCATATTTTTATACTCCGGTAAGCTAGGTATTTGCGGCTATAGTAAGAAATGAAGTTTTAACTAATTACATTTTAAATGTAAAGGATTCAATTCTGATGATGCCACACCCAATTTCCATACAAAAGTGCCCATGATCCTTTCATGGAAATCGGTTCAGTAGTTTAGCCGTGAGAGCGTTACAAACAGACAGACAAAGGTACTTTCACGTTCGTAATATGGATTTGATTTCGAGTTACCTTAACATTTCCATTATTTATTGCATGGAGATGGCAAACGAGCACACAGGCCACCTGATGGTAAGTGGGCACTGAAGCCCATAGGCATTTTCAATCTCAAAATTGGAATCTTAAGATTGCAAATGCGTTGGCAATCCTGAGGACTGAGATAGCCTCTATGCTAGTCATTTCACCGGTCGTCTTACCCCCGTACCGAAACACAACCACGCGAACTCTGCTGTTTTGGCGTCTGGCTAAAAAGTAAGATGGTGTGGTGAACCTGTTACTATTATATAAGCATATTATTTACTTATTTCAACCACACCGCAGCTAAGCTACGAATAGCAGAACATTACATTTTGTCGCTTGATTCCATTGCGTCTTTATAAAAAGCGACGGACTTAAAATCCTAATTCACATAAAAAAAATTGTATTGTACAATTAGTTTTACTACTTTTATTACATCTTTAATTTCACTACACGCGTATTGAATGGATGCTATGTTTATGCAATACAGCACCTTATCTCGCACGTGATCTTGCAGCGTGCCAAGCACCCGGCTGTGCAGCGATTACCTACGTGTACCAATGTTATTTGTGTTGTGAGTTGTGACCGAGTCTGTACGGTAAGAAAGTGGTCTACCAGTTTTGACTTTAAGTTTCTGTGAATACTAATTATCGGTAAGGTTGACACATGTCACTGTCATAATATTATTGCAAGGGAAAATCGAACTTGTCGTATCATGACGTGCAAATGAACTTCAACCGTAGGGTGGTAGACCACAATTTTGGCCGAGTGTACAGTTACTTTAGCACATTATGTTTAAGTCTGTAGGTGCGATCTGGGCTGAGGTTCCGTCCGAAGTCAAACTAGGAACCCTTGTAAATAGTTTCGCCGTGCCCGTCTGTCCGCGGTCTAGCTGAGAGACTCTTAGTACTAGGTACAAAGCTGTAATTTGGAATATTTATACAGGGTGTCCAGTAAATAATGGATATACCTTCTACCCATCCATGGGGCACCTCAGGCTGGTCCCTAAAAAGGACTTACAGGTTTAGTAAAAGTTGCATGGTTTTCGAGATAATCGAACTTTTCTATTTTCTTAATAATTAGCACATTGCTTCACTGTAATGACCGCCAAGGTCACAAATAAAGAGATTTTGTCGTTCTGTTTGCTGTTAAATATTCTTTAATAGTGATGCTAACGGATGTGTCTTAGAGCATTATGGTAGCGACACTAATTTCTTGTTAAACATATCTTAATTTATAACATCACATTTTGCTTTAAAGTTTGCAACAAATTTGACTGCTTGTGGTGAAAAAAAAATGTATGAAGACCAGAGTGGCCAATATGTTGAAAAATAGTGTATCTAATACTGATTCTAAACTGGTATAACACATAGTGTTTACGTCTTTACAGATAAAGTTATTGCTGTTAGTATTCACTAAGAGCGAATTTTACCAAAACACCAAGTTATCGATAAGTAACTCTTTACTTGATTGGGTTAGTCATATCATAAAAAACGCTTCTCTTATGAAAACCAACGTCTAATTACCTACTGCAAAATAATGAATCACAGAATACTTGAAACCTACATCAACAATAATATTTGTAAATAAAAACCGAATCTGTTTATTAAAAACAATACTGTTTAGGTACTATAACAAGTGTTCGAACTGCCTTCCCTCAACTCTGATACAAGCTCTGCACCTTTTAATAAAATTTCTTTTTAACATTCGGGTGTACTGTCGTTCGGTAATTTCTTGAACAGCCGTTTGAATATTTTGACGCAGTTCTTGCACTTAATTGCAGTTAATTCGTTTGGAGTAAACTTTTTCTTTTAAGCAACCCCAAAAAAAAAAACCAGCGGGTTCAGGTCCGGAGAGCGTGGAGCCCGTGCTATAGGACCCGCACGGCCGATCCATCTATTAGGAAAAGTTTCATTTTGGTAATTTCGAACTTGAACCGCGAAATGAGCAGGGCAACCATCATTTTGCAGCCACATCGTCGTTCTTACGTTTAAGGGCACATCTTCCAATAAAATGGGAAGTTCGTTTTCAAGGAACTCCAAATATCTGGCTCCATTCAAAGTCTGGGATAGCTCAAAAGGACCAATTATTTTCCCGTTTAAGATCCCCGACCACAAATTAATTTTAAATTGATATTGGGAGTGATCCTCTCCCATTCAATGTGGATTCTCTCCTTTTAATTGCCAGCTATGGTAGTTATGCATGTAGAAGAAACCATCTCTTTGGCAGGTAGATTCGTCACTCCACAGAATTTTATCGAAAAACATTGGATCTTCTTCCATTTTTCTTAACATGATACGACAAAATTCTACTCTAGGAGCATAGTCCCTAGGCTCCAGAGTTTGCACCCTTGTGATATGGAATGGGTATTGTTGGTATCTTTTTAAAATGTTGTGAACGGTCGACTTTGTAATGCCTGAACTTCTTGATATAGCTCGTGTAGAAGTTGAGCGATCTGTTTCCAGTTCAGCGAGCACAAGTTCCTCAATGCTCGTATCTCGAGGTCATTCTCCCTTCACAAAAAGCATTGTGGACTCTTACAAAAACTCGGTAATCGGGATGACGAGTATTCGGATATCTGCTTGCGTACAATGCAGCAGCTGCATTGGCATTGCCTTTGCATTCTCCATAAATATAATGCATATTAGCATACTCACGGGGTTCGTATTGATGCCTAGGCATGTCGTTATATCCTTTTCGAAGTCCAGGGCAAAGCTAACTAGGTCGTCGCAAACAAAATCCAAATAGTTACCCAAAATATGGTTCTTCGTGGAATCAAAACTGTACTTGATAAATGTCAAAAGAAAACATAAAAACGGATAAAAAATTCATAGCCAAAAATACACATTAGGTAATAAAATTGTAAAAAAGTATGTATTACTCAGCAGAGAAAGGAGAGATTGTAAGCAAAGTATGTACTTAGTTAACATCCTAAATATTATTTAAAACTAATAAAAGAATTGCATTAAAAGTTGAATAAATGTAAGTACCAAATAAGTAGTCGCATTTCACATTCGTTATATCTGGTTTTCACTTGCTGTCACTAAACAAACATGTCGTAGACACGTTTTATTTACCAAAACACCAAGTTTCTCAACTCTTTCTTGATTGGACACTTGTTATAGTAACTAAACAGTATTGTTTTTAATAAACAGATTCGGTTTTTATTTACAAATATTATTGTTGATGTAGGTTTCAAGTATTCTGTGATTCATTATTTTGCAGTAATTAGACGTTGGTTTTCATAAGAGAAGCGTTTTTTATGATATGACTAACCCAATCAAGTAAAGAGTTATTTATCGATAACTTGGTGTTTTGGTAAAATTCGCTCTTAGTGAATACTAACAGCAATAACTTTATCTGTAAAGACGTAAACACCATGTCTTATACCAGTTTAGAATCAGTATTAGATACACTATTTTTCAACATATTGGCCACTCTGGTCTTCATACTTTTTTTTTTCACCACAAGCAGTCAAAGTTGTTGCAAACTTTAAAGCAAAATGTGATGTTATAAATTAAGATATGTTTAACAAGAAATTAGTGTCGCTACCATAATGCTCTAAGACACATCCGTTAGCATCACTATTAAAGAATATTTAACAGCAAACAGAACGACAAAATCTCTTTATTTGTGACCTTGGCGGTCATTACAGTGAAGCAAGGTGCTAATTATTAAGAAAATAGAAAAGTTCGATTATCTCGAAAACCATGCAACTTTTACTAAAGCTGTAAGTAACTTTTTAGGGACCAGCCTGAGGTGCCCCATGGGTAGAAGGTTATCCATTATTTACTGGACAACCTGTATATTTAAACTACGACGACAGAGTGGCAAAGTAAAATCTGGAAAAAAAGAACGGGTACGGCTAGAGTTGCGAGGGAGGGGTGTAGGTTTTGCCAAATCTACACGTAATAAAAATCAGGAAATTATCTTTAATTAAGTACAAAATACAAAAAAAAAAGATTTTGGATACAGTTTTTTGTGTGTTGTGGTTACGACTTCGTTCGGAACCTTACGCTGAGTATGGCCTTACATGCTCTTGCCCGATTTTTTATGTAATAAGTAAAAGTTTTGGTTTTAAAGTAAACAGTAATTATTAAAATTCGACGGCATAACCGAGACACGAGCAAACTATCTGCATATCACGTTCACCGCGTGGGCACATAAAGGCATCCCTTTTGATTTGTGTGCGTTTGGTTGGGAGCACATGTGGCCTTTTAACACTTTCACCAAATCCCTATATAGCGTCCATTTTGTACGTAAGCCCGGAGGGCGGACGCTGTATGTTTTAATCGGACCGAGCACTGGACTTTCGGGCACACGATCTCTAGGGAATGCACATGAATATTGGATTATATGAGTTACGTACGAATTGAGTGAAAGTGGATTAGAACCGCTTCGGTAAGGTTAGTAGGACGTTTTACTTAAATATGTAAGACAAGTCTCGGCGAAAAACGAAAATCAAGGTTACAAGAAATATTCGGTACCTGCTATACAGTTTGTACTAGTACAGGTATCAATGTTTTAACTTTGTCTTTGTAAGACAACCAAGAAATAAAAAATAAAAACTAGGTAACTTGTTTATGTTCAATAAAGTATTTTTTATGACACTTAACTTGTTTGTTTATTATGTGGATAAAGCATCCGTCACTCTCGCATTTACATACTTGTCAGAAAGTGACAGATGTCCACATTTTTTTCAGGTTCAATGTGAATGTGGCGTAGTTTTATTTTAAACTGTATTGTGTTCGTTTATCTGTAAATTACAATTATATAATAAATAAATAACAAAATCCGGTTCATATAGGTATTTACTAAGTACGTAATAATTTTTACGTAGCTGGACTTAAATGGCACACGATGGTTTAAATCTGTAGGTAGGTAGATTGGATTAAGATACAGTAGTGCACTGTGAGCAAACTGCCATTTTAGTAGATTTAATTTAAGATAAGAGTCGTAAATTTGGTGGTGAATCTAAGATTTAGGTACAATATTCGATCCATTGCATCCAAGATAATATCTAGAACTCTATTTGTAAAACAAGACCCACCTAATAAACGTTGAGTAGCGGTGGTATAGCTATACAATGTTTTGTCCTTATTTGTCAAATTCAAATTTCACAATGACATATAAGTACAAAACATTGTATAGCTATACCACTGTTACTCAGCGTCTATTAGTAAGGGGGTTACTGTTTAAAAACTACAGCATTGAAACATACAAATTAAAAACAAAACAAAGTTACGATTGTTACGAAACAAAGAAAGCATTACCGCCATTTTATTTTGGTCTTGCCTGAGGCTAACTGGCAAACAAAACGATTACCGAGAAATCCAACAAGCCTACTTTTCCAGTATCGCGCAAAGAAAGTTAAAATGACTAGTGATAAGTTTTACTGCACGCCAGTTTCACCTTTATACATTAGATGGGCTTTCTATCCTTCCTACTTTCTTAATCGGTGATTATCTAGCGTCATCCTTTACGTAACTGTTTATACTTAATCAGACAGGGTGGAAAAAAAAACGGACAGTCGAGGGAGAGTACCCTAAATATTAAGGCTACGAACATTCCATTAAGGCTGCACCAAAAAACTCATTGAAAGACATCTTATCTTACCTTGTTTAGCTGTTTCTGTGACACTGCTCGGCAAAAGTCTCCCGCAGACTTCTCTACAACTATTCAGTGACTCCTGAGCCGTCTTTACAGCACTAGTCCTGTTCGTCCAGTTCGTCCTGCCATCACCTTTTTAGTCTGCCTCTCTGGCAAGGCATACTGAAGAAAAATGCTAGCATTCATATTTAAGGTTTCTACTTCCCATCGCCCGCCCTCTTTCTGAACTGTATACAAAAGCTATATTTCCTAAGCAAATGCGTATACTTAATTCAAAATTCGTGCACAAATTTCTACTAATTCATTCTCCAGCGTTAACACTTTTTTGTTCTTGACAGAGAACGCATTGTGTTGTGGCATACTAATACAACATCAAAGAGTTTATTTTTACAATAAACTTCGAACGTTTCCAATGAATGCTTATCCGAGGTTTTAGATCTTGTGGTGCTGGTCTAATGTAAGTTAAATATATCACCAATGGGTCATAAATTAACACACCACAATACTTAAGAGTAAATAATATACACCTCACTGCTAAGCTCCCTATCATATTGCGATTGTGATGGTCACAGGATCAGAGGATTTATATACATAGGTGAAAATATGTTTTCCTAGCCCTTCTTGAATAACAAAAAATACCTGTTAAAAATTTACGTTCTAATATATTAAACAGAGATCCCTTTAAAAACATGATCCTTGCCGTTGTTTGTAGCCACGTTATCTAAATCCCTCGGATTTGTCACAGGTATCGCTAACCGAGTTATGTAAGTACCGTAGGATTTTCGGGTAAAACTTGGCTATGCTCCAAACAATCAATCTTTTAATTCCATTTCAACTGTAGCTAGAGCAAACACAAACACTCGATATTTGACATAACTATAAAAAGATCGTAGGTAGTTTTGTTGTGATGTTACTACCTGTATCTGTAAGGCCCCTGCATAAAGTTCTTGTAGCTTAACTTACTAGGATGGGAAAGTTAGCCAGTTACTAAGTAGACTTGCCATCTAGTAAAGTTTCCAAAAGTAAAGTAATGCTAATAGGTAATATTATTACCGTGTTATAGTTCTACAACCAATAGATTAATAACATATTTTTTTAAATAACGTTGCTTGATGATCGTTTAAATCAAATACATCGGAATAGCTATTTTATAAAATTGGTAGCTAATTTCTTTACAACACTTACTGCATACTCAGAGACAAAACTCGTTTTTTTTTAAACTATTGTATGAAAAGTCGTTATTAAGGAACGACTGAAAGCGGCCGTTAGTAATACCCGCTCCGCAGAAATGAGGAATCTTAAGACAAATGTAAGTCTCCTGTCCCGATGTGAGTTGTATTTAAAAAAAAAATAGCGGATATTAAAAAAATAAGATTGCTTAATACTTTTGGAAAAAAAAACAACATCCATATTATTTATAACAGTTAGTAATTAAGCCAATCATTTATTTTTATTAGGTTTAGGCCTAATCATCAACGTACTCGTACCAAAACAGTGCCAAAAGAATGTTATTAATTACTTGTTTTTAATAAGTATAATAAAACCTAGAATTAATTTATAGCAGTCCTCTTTTTATTGCGAGAAGGGATAGATAGTCCGCAATGCAGTAGTTTCCAGTCTCGAACTGAGACGATCGGAAAAGTTTCGATAGATGTTCACAAAGAATTATAGATTTCATATCTTCTGAAACAAGTTCCATGGGCAAAGTAGCACATTGGTGTGAGAATTGTTATTAAAATGTTAGGGTAGCTTACCAACATACCTACACAATAACAGTAAATTAAAATATGACTGTTGTATAGTATTTCAGGTATTAAATCGGGTGTGTAATGAGGGTATTACAGTCAAGGAGTGACCAAAAAGCGCCTGACTACAATAACATTGGTCAAGTTCAACAAATGATTAATCGCCCACACAACGCGGATGTTGATATTTTAAATGTATTTTAATCCAAATCGTTGGGTACGTTTAGTAAATTACGCTTTGGTAAAAAATGCCGGCTCGTGTTACCCCGATTGTATCGACCAAACGAAAACATTCGACAACGCAATTAAGTTACACGCACAAAGAAAAAGAGCCTGTAGAAAAAAGCTAGCTAGACGGACGTTTAATCTAAAACAAGTCAAGAGTTAATAGTATCGCTACTAAAATAGGTTTTTGTATTGTCACGTTTCATTTTATAATAAATGTAATTAGAAAGTAAAGTAGCTAGTTCCAGGTTTGATTGTTATAGATTGGTGATAATGGTGATTCATGGTAGGGGAAAAGAAAGATTTTGTCCCTTGACAATTATTTATTAACATTTAGATACATTTAACTTTCTAAAAATTAGGTTTTTACAATAAATATTCAAATATAATAGTAAAATAAAAAAAAAACTTAAAAAAACCTAACCTATGGGTGCCGCCGGCAGCGGGGCAGGGCACAAGCTACCGGTTGTTTGGGTTGCAGAGAGAGGAACCTCCTCACAATAAGTGCCGTGTCGAGTAGTACTGCTTTCTGTATCTGACCCATGATCCATCTAGCGACAGTCTCTTAAGGTGTTAGTCGAGACTCTTCGCTATGAGACTGTTTGCCGAAACCACTATCGGGACTATGATTATTATTATTATTTTGCCTGGAGTCTATTCCAGTTGGTAATAAACCATATCGTTATGACACTGTTAACTTTATGGTAGCTCCTACGAGTATCTACTTTACGGTAAATTCGGCCGTGTCGGTTGTATCTTGAAAAAGCTCTACGGTTTTGAAAACAAGATGGGCAAAAACAAAGTAATATATAGGCTAGGATATTTAATTATTTCATACTAGCGACCCGCCCTCTCTTCGCTTCGGTTTATGTGAGTTAGGTATCTATAACACCCGTACATAAAACAGAATTTATTATACATAAAAACCTTCCTCTTCAATCACTCTATCTATTAAAAAAAACTGCATCATAATCCGTTGCGTAGTCACATAGGGACAGAGAGCGGGAACCGACTTTGTTTTATACTATGTAGTGATAACTTTTTACAGAAGAAACTTATTAATTTAGTTTTTAATCAAAATCAAAACTACACCAACTCTCTTCGGGCCACTTTTAGCGTACTTAATTACGTTTCTTTTAATTGATAATATTGAATAATTATCTTGCGAGGTGTTTTAAGTTTTATTGACATATGTCAACTCTATATGCTCATAAAATACACAGAATACCTAATTAGTAAGTACACATAGTTACGAGTATTGGCATGTTCTGTGCAAATTCACGTTTTTCAGTGAACAGCTTGGAGCGGGGATATGTTACAAAGATCGGAGCACAGTTGACCTTTAACTCTCCGGCACGTGTGCGAGACGTGGGCGTGTCAAAGAGACCAATAAACCACTAATGGACGTTGACAACTCACAAGGTACCTACATTAATCCTCTTGAATACAATTGAAAAATTTCGTATGGGGTCATCTTCGATGTTCATTGGTATTAATTAGATGAAATTAGACACGAGAGGTATACTTATTAATTTGTCCTCTCAATAAAATCACCTATATGTCAACGTAAAAGTTGGATATACGGTAGGTTTGTTCTGGATTTACCAGTAAACCCTAAGATTTACAAAATCTGAACGGACTATAATCGAACTGGTCCTCTAAGTATTCGACAACGACTAACGATATTGCATTTGACGTGTTACCGTATCGTCAACGTTTTGATAGCTCTTATTTACTTGACAGTAATGGTGGTCGAGTAAATACCATACCCCGTCAAAAGCAATATTATTGTTTTACCGTGTTGAATAGAGCCCTGCACGGTGATAATCGTTTATTGTGCACTTATAGCAGCACTCGGTAAATAAGTATAAGGTTGCTGGAACAGAGCGCTATGTAGCGACAAGGCTGTCTGTCCACTGGAGCGGAGCGGTGTGCGAATAATAGTCCACCAATAGGAGAGCTGTGCTGAGCAAGCAAAAATTAAGTAATCCATGGTGGATCTTTTCTTCCCGCACCGCCCCGCTTGTGCGTCGCTCCGATCCAGTGGACAGGCAGCCTAAAACCCGCTTGTTGTTTACCGTGGAATAAAATTGACATTATTTGTTTCAAGCGGTAAGCAATGAGTTGTATTGTAACGTACCTATTGTAGGTTTTACTTCGGAGACGCAATTACCAATTTCTTTTGTACAGTAAATTAATCTAGACAGTTTAGTATAGTAGGTAGACTTGATGCACCCTAGAATTGGTCTAGTATAAGAGAAAATGCCCGAAGGGAAAACCGCTGAGATATCAACACTTAAGGCGGCGCTTCGGCAAATCGGCAAACTGAATAAGTCCTGCCCCCAATTTCACCATCCCGACAATGACAGGTGACAGGTGACATTTCAGTGTACATGACGTAGTTTTTATGATACCAAGTGATTTATCAGCGTGTTCACTTTGCAATGTATAACGAATTGTCACCTGTCACGTGTCATTATCAAGATGGTGAAATAGGGGGCTGGTGGTTTGAAATATTCATAAGCAGTTATCGGTAATCATCATTAACATATCAGCAAGATCAGTTGGTGGCGGTTAGCCTTATGGTAAATTGAAGAAAAATCTACATTTACCCATAGTGTGTTGGTAATTTTTAGGTATTGTCTAACCGTTACAGTGAAAAATACAAATGATCTTTTTACTTGTATTATGTCCTCAACCCGCCCTAGGCTGTTTGGACTAGGATTTACGGTTACGGCACAACACGGCAAAGTTTTCATTCTACTACTTAATAACATAATTTCCATCGAGACAATCTGCCGACGCATCATTTCGAAACTCAACTTGGTATACAAGTGGGGTCGTACTCTTAAAAATAAGTGCTGGTTACCACCCGCTCAATAAGTTGGGAGCAGACAGAGGGCGCGTCATTGCTATAAATAGAGGACCCCCCGCGAGTCGAGTCCCGAGTGCATTTGGCTAGGACACTACCTACCTTATGAAACGCCTACAAGCTTCAAATGCAGCTAAAACGACCTTCGTTATAATGATGACGTTAGTAACGTTAAATATTGTATCGTGGTACGGAACCCTTCGTGTGCAAGTCCGGCTCGCACATGGCCGGGTTTTTACAAATCTTAAAAGAACACAATTGATAGTTTAAGAATAGTTATATTTTCTGTAGGATCTACAACAAATCATCTACATATATAATAATCCTTCAACCTTGCAAGAACGCCAAAAACAAACACCATGGATGACATCATATACTCACCTCACATTGCTACAACAGATGGCAAATTCGCAGTCATAAGGTTCAAAACAGATCAAGTGATTTTAATAGAAGTGAATAAAGACTGGAACAATTTTACAGCAGGCTATTAGAGTCAATTAGGAGTTGGTACAATCTGTTCCGTTCAAAATGAAGCAAATTAAACTGATGGGAAGCTGCCAGAGAATTCGACTTATCATGTGAATGAATGTGAATTGATAACAAACAAAGCACAGAATGAACAATAAAGATAAAAAATTATCACTGTTTTCAATTAAACACATGTTACATGTATAAGTACAATAATGGGCTATAGATGAAAACAATACTTTGTAATGATAATATAGGTATTTTGTTATAATGCCATGTAAGGTTACTTGAGGGCAAGATATTTTTTCTGATTATACACTCTCTTAGGTTCTTGACACTGCGGAACCGCAGTGGCCCGCCAAAAAAAATAGTTTTTTTTCTTTGTACTTTTACATTAAGACATTAAAGTTCTTTAAAGATACATTTGTGTGGACTACTTAATAAATTAGCTTTTGTCTGTATTGTTTTTGGTTATTATATAATTTCCCAGGACAAAAATACTGTATGTGCTAATCCAGGAATTTTATTGATGCTAGAGGACGTAAGCAAGCTAGCATGACCTGACTGACGTAAAGTGATCACCGCGGCCCATGGACCGCTCACTCCCAAAATACCACAATTTCAAAATACCAGACTACTCTCTTTACCAAATTCCCAAATCACCAGCTTCGAAATTTTAGGTAACCATAATCAACGATACCGAAATTAAAATTTTATTTTTTGAGATTCAAGTATATTGAGAATCTGGTATTTTTAAATTCTGGTATTTTGGGAATGAGCGCCATGGACAACTGCAACATCAGAAGAGAAATTGCAGCTGCAATGCCGGGCTTTGAGAAAAGATTATGGACCTAGGACCTATCTGTGTAACAAATCTCACCGAAATCCTTAGTTTCAGGTTTTTGCTACACAGCGTTCAAGCTTTTGCAATTATAATTGATAAGATCCTATGTTTATTACTTAAATGTTTTTATACTTTATTCAACTGCTTTTAGTTACGTGGCTGCTTCATGGCATACGTTATTATCATGGGAATCAAAATAATTTCATAAAGTTTAAAAACTCATTAAATGTCATGTTTAATATCTATAAAAAGTATTTTAAGTTTCACTGGAGTGTTTCTTAGCGAGGTTTAATGAAAATCAGTCAGGACATTAAGAGTTATCAGGTCTGTGGGATCACAATTATGTCCGGGATTATTATCTAATACGTATTTTATTACTAGTACATTGTACAAAAAAATGTATCAGTTTGTCAGGCATGCCACACGATACTGTCCTCATATAAAAGAAAGAAGCTATCTGTTATGAGAATCATATTTTATATAGCTGTTGCCCGCAACTCAGTCTGCACAGAAAAACAAAACATAAGCAGAGATAATGTAGGATTCTAATAATGAAAGATTTTTTCAAATTGGTCCAGTAGTTTCGGAGCCTATACAATGCAAAAAACAAACTAAAAATGTTGCTTTGTAATTTAGTGAGTTACTTTTGCATTCATAATATTAGTAGTAATGTAATGATGGACAAGTGAAAATATGTTGAGTCCTATGAATATCCCTTTTTTGAACCCAATAAGTATGACTTCATTATATTTAAATAGGTTTAACCTCGTGATGCCCAACGTCCTAAATTTAGGACATTTTGTCAAAGTGAATTTTGACTTTAGTTGACTGACACAAGATTATTTTTCGAACTATCGAAATTTGACGTGGGCCTCATGAGGATATATGTAATTCCACACTCCAGACACTCATGTATTATCCTCTTAAGGATAATAACACACATCAGGAGCCCTAGCCGAGATGCAAATGCTACTTATGTTTTTCTTTTGTATCACTCAAAATGTATGGAATGACATTCCCAGGCGTTATGGTACTGTCTTCTCAAGCATTTGAGCGGTACGAAATAAAAACGTCAATAGCATTTGCATGTTGGCTAGGGCCCCTGAATGTTTTGCCTTGAGTGTAAACCCTCATATTTATTCAATAGCTATAGGTACATACATATCATAACAAAATCCGATGAAAATATGAGGTAGATAATTACTAACATTAGGTACCGGTATTTCAATTTAATGTTCAGTATCCTGCTTCAGTAAGGTTTCTTTTGTTTACTTTAATGATTACAAGAAATGATAAAGATAAGATTTAGGTACTTTATTTATTACAGCAGTCTTAATGCACATATTATTGAGTTAATAAAACTTCATAGTTGGGGCAGCTGCTCGTACAAACTAAGCTGAATTAACCGAAACGTTTTTCCTTTTCTTTCGACTTTTTCATAGTAGTTTCTAATCCCAAAACTCATCAACACAAAAGGACTTTTGACCCCCTCTGAGTTAATCATAAGCGGGTAGTAACTGACAAATATCTTCATTCTTAAGGTTTAAAACACCACGTAAACTTTCTATAGAACGACGGTTTCGAAGAAATGAATAATCTGGACATAAACGATAACTCTTACCTCGTTTTTAACAAGAACTTCCAATCCAATCAGTGAAGGTCACACGCGACGTAAGTAGTAAATTTTAAACAAATATCACTATTAATTTGAAATGATAGATACCCTTCTAAATCAATCAATTAATTTATTTTTGACTCCGCGATAATCAATACGCGTACACAAAAAACAGTCCACCGACTATCGTCTTGAACAGGAACTACAAAACGTCACTTTCGCGAGTATGTCAACACTGGGAAGGTTTCTTTCTATTCAATTTTGACAGTTCAAATTTTTCAAGTGCATCAGAAAATAATTCACCGTACCGTCCTTGTCCTTAAGATGTACCTCTATGAAATAAACAAGAATCTAGAATGCTTGAATATGTAAGAAATTGACTTTTTTAAATTATTTTGATCGTGGAATTTATTGTACTTAACGTTCTAAGTGTTTCAACTGTGGTGCAAGATGATGTTACTTATGTGATCTGCTATTTCAAATATTTAACAACTACTTATCCTAATGGGTTTGCCCATTGTTATTCTTTAACTCTTTTTTCTTAAATTTAGTGCTCAAGATAAATTGAACTGTTTTTTGCATTATTTGGAAAGAAATGTATTTTTTGTACTTGCGACACTATAAAGTTATGACGTTCCAAAACTAATACCGGGTAATATAACAGTAATGTGTGATAATCAGTGGCATATCGAAGGACGACTTTCTTTATTTGATGGTAAAATTGAAAACATTAAAGGGTTTTCGTGTATATTTGCTTAAGTTTTGTGTTATATTATTGTATCGTCGGAAGTCTTCTTTGTTAAAAGGTTTAGATTAAACTCTCCTTTTTTTCTGTAACGATGTAGTACTCTGAGCGTGCTCTATTTTTTATCTCTTTCTAGCACTCGACGTCATTCTCTCACGTTCGATGTGTGGTGTCGTTTCGTTTGTAATATTCGTGATAAAGAAATAATTTAAAATGTTTAGGATATTAAAAATATCTTTAGCTAGCTATGTCTTACTTCATTAAAGTTATGTTAGTGACTTTCAGTGGTGTGGAAAAGTTATAGCGAAGAAATTGTAGCATAACAATTAGTTCAGTATGAACTGTCACCAAGTATTAAGTGGAGCCTGTAATTCAGGAGATCAATGTTTTGCTGTTGGTTCAGTCGAGGGAATCCCTTTTACAGTAAGTAACTCAGTCGCTTCTTAGATGTCGGTCGGCGGCGGGCACAGTCTCGTGACCAGATTTCCTTCAAAGTGGGGACAGAGTAGTAGTCCAAACAGGAAAATATAATTTAGCCTAGTTGGATAAGTAATCTTGCTTTGGGTGCTTAATTTGTACCAGACAAGACCTTCCTAAGACAGAATAATTCTGGCTCCTTTAAGCTGTCAACCAGAGCCTCATGAATGAGATAAATAATTTCCTTGAACATTAATTTGCATCTGTTAGCCACAGTTATTTAAATAAGAATATTGTTTTAGAATCCGTTGTTATCCTTGAAGGTGATCAGCTAACTGCCTGTCATTGTTATCAGCTATCTTGATTCAGTTTCAAGTTCACACCATTATTCTTGAACTTTGAATAATTATTGTGGCTATAATCAATCAAAGTACTTTTACATAAGACATTCTGTTCACTCACAGATAATTTTATTAATCATTATACCTGTGTGTTAGTAATTATACAAAGTTACATTATTACAGTGATTATTTTTCTGTACAAGGATAATGTAACTGAGGCTAGGTAAATATTGTAAACCGGTATAATGCTGTTCTATCCATTGTGTAACACACAAAAGGTTATAAGATTTGCTGATTATCATAGTTATAAATAAAATATGTAATGTTTTTTAATCTTCCGTAAATCAAATTGAAATTCAAAATTTAAAAATTTGATTGTTGATGCACTGGTAGGTAAAAAGAATAACTAGAAACTAAAAACTGATGATATTAGCTGAAACACATCTACTGCTGGTCAAAGGCCTTCCTCAAATATATCGGTGATGACTGATTATTGACCCTGTTGTTCCTAAGCTATTTGCATCTCACAGTTATGTGACCCTAATTTGGTTATTGAGCAACAAATTGATGTAGGTATATTAATAAAAACTGAGCTATCTTTAGTTTTATCTAAACTGATCCTTTATAAATTGTGATAAATTCAGAAAATTGATTTAGCTGTTGAATGAATAGGTTACAAGCAATCACACACTAGTCAATTAATATAATAAAGAAATCAATTAAATAATATCTATTTTGTTAAAACACAAAAATACAATTTTACAAATGAAATTCTTTAATTCATGAGATAGGGGTATAGACATTGATACAAAATATCTGTTGGATATTGTAGGTGGATCTTTTATCTCCTTTTGTGTGTTAGACAATTGAATAGAAGCTAAACTTCCATGATGCAGAATATGCAGATACAAATATTTACACTCGTCACACAAAGTTGAATCATACCCGAAGCGGTATGCATAGAGCTGTGTCAGTTAATGTTATACATGGCAACACAGACGTTAGACAGATTAATGTCACTAGTGTCTTTGTGATATGCAACTATTATGTTGACAATGTACGCATACTAATACTCTCAGCTTTAACACAGTGTTGGGTATGAAGTGCCACCGTGTTTACTTATCTTTAGACAAAGTCAGTCACTATTTTATCATCAAGAGCTTGTCTGCGTGCATGTTAATGTGGTGAACTACTAAAACAATTTACTTAAATTTTGACATTACGAAGTGTATGCCAGTTTTACATTTGATCATCATCACATTCATCATACCTTCACGCCTTAATTTCCAGAGTGGGGTAGGCAGAGCTACAGAATTACCAACAACTCTAAAAACTTGTTGAACATTTGATCTTTGTAAATATTACTAAGGAACTCTATGCAATCGACTAAAACTATAGATTGGGACATAATATTAGGTCATTACCTATGAAACTGGCGTTTTATATGGAGAATTTTATGAAAACAGTGGGTTTCATACATTTAATTTTGCGGATTATTTAGTAACGTCAAATGCAAACCAAACAAAATTCTGTGTTGAATATTGGACACTTCTAAGCTTTATTAAACATAATCTTGATTACTTGAAAATAATTAACTTAATTAAACTCTGCATAATTGAAACACTTGAAATCGCAGCACATGAAAAGAGTTGAGTTCACACTTTAATTTTAAACATTAAGTAAGAAATTTAACCATATTATTTGTATCTAAAACCTTTGTAACATAGTGTTTTAATTAAATTTATAAAGAATTTGGAAGTTAAAATTGAAATGAATAAATTCCATAGAAATAAAACACATACAAAAAACGCCAATTTCATAGGAAAGGACCCAATACAAATAAATGTTTACCTCTATGATTTCTATGCAACCTAATTCCATAATAGCTAAGCCTTTATTACTATAACATATGAAATGAAGCATAGTTAGTATACTACCCATATTTTACATTGATATGATATAGATTTAAAATTTTCAGGCATATGCTGCAGGCTGTAACATAGTGATTCTTGCATCCAACTTCGAACGGGTCCAGATCATACCGGGTGCTATCCACGGGTACATCCGGATTGGTTCCTTGGACTGCAGTACGGACACAGGCAAGATCGCTGCGGCGTATGGTGCGGAAGTCTGCATATTTGAACCAACTCCGTTGATCCATAGTGCTGCCACAACACATGTAAGTTTTTCTTACATAACTGAACTAGTTAAATATCTAACCATCATAACAATGTTTCACATTTTATGAAGTTTTAGTGCAATAAAGTCATTGTGAAAGAAAGAAATCATTTATTCGTGACAAACATAACCAAGAACAGATAAAAACATACAAGAATAAAGTAGCCACGAAATGGTCCTAACTCAGCGTACATATTAGAGCATTTCTAAAAAAGTTTGTACATTTCATTTACGACTCCGATTTGCGAAAAAAATTGCAGGTAGGTAGGGTAAATGATACTGAGCCTAAATAACATAGTCTCCCAAAATGTCCCAATTAATTTGTATGGAAACTTCCTTTTTTGTTACCAAAATTCTTCCGTTCGTGATAACAAAAAAGGAAGATTCCATACAAATTAATTGGGACATTTTGGGAGACTATGTTATTAAGGCTCAGTATCATTTACCCTACCTAACTGCAATTTTTTTCGCAAATCGGAGTCGTAAATGAAATGTACAAACTTTTTTAGAAATGCTCATTAACAATATCACGGAAATATACGTCAGTTAGTTACTAGAAAATACTTGACTACCTATGTAATTGGTACTTTGGTTCACTTAGGTTAAAGTCAGGTTGTTAGTATAATGTTATATTACTTTAATGGTACAGTAAACATTTTAAGAGAGGTTCTAGCCTATCGTTCTTTGACAATGTTTTATTATGCTGGATTATATTTTAAATGAACAGTTGAAAATGAGCTTAGTGTATGTACCTGGTTGTTAATTCAATGCACAGGTATTTATTGTTTGTTCAGCTTTTAGCCCTAGTGAAACTCACAAATAATGTTTTTTTCCTACATACAGAATGGTAAAATTGATAAAGTAGGTACTAATATTATTTTGAAGATATATTATCATAATGTCTATCTTGTCATAAAGATATAACGCGGTCGAGTTCGCCAGAGAAGCTGTGGTTGTAGTCTGAACTACCAGAATGAAACTCCAGTAGAGTTATTGAGCACGAGTTAGCATTTCAATTTGATCTAGAAACATGCATCTAGGTACATGTTAGAAAAACACTTTTGATGGACAGTCCGTTTAAGATTGGACAACCTCTAATTATGATTGGATTCAATTGATTTGCTCATAAGGGCCTTAGCTAGATGGGATCTGCTGGTTATTGTATTTTATGATTGAAAATGATGTTCTGCTGGAGTTCCTTGCGTCCGAAGCGCTAGTAGATTCACTTCATATTACCGAACATGTAAAAGAGACCTCGTGTGGCCAATTTACAGAATATTATATTGGAATTTATACTTTTTTTTGCAGTTATTGTATCAAGCTATTTTCGCTTTTCTGTTATGTATTTTGTTATACTTTATCTAACAAGATCGAAGCTTTATAAATGACATTGGCGTTCTAATTCAGTAATTTTCATCTTAAATTGCATTGCATCAACATTTTAGACCTGTTGTATTCACGAGGCGATTAGGAATAAAATGTTCAACGTTTATTATTGTAATGGTTCTGCGAAATTCGGAATCGTAGCTCGCGTTTAGGTATTTTTACGATTCGAAGCTAAACAAGTGAGGGAATCCTCGTCAGTTCCCCAGACGCAGCCAGCAGAGCAATAAAACTCCAGTCGTGCGCTGTTTGGTAAAAATAACGCGAGCGTACCATTTCATTGCTTCATTTAGTAGGCTAATGTCTCGACTGCATTAGTCGTAGGTATGTATTAGTAATATAAAGTTTCTCCGAGTAAATATATATATTTTTTTAAATCTCAAACCATTGATTTTAGGACGCATGCAGATTTCCCTTTTGCGAAAATTCAACTTTGTGTATTTTTGACATAGGCTACTTTTCATCCTGGAAAATAACGATAGTCGTAATCGCGGGCATAAGCTAGTCGGTACCTCTATAAGGAATGGTTAGTTTTTTAATGGAGCTCAACAGTATATGCTTACACTTTAGCCTGATGTAAATGTTGATGATGTAAAGCGGTTAGTGAATTAGTGAATTAGTGATCGATTGACGCCAGACCGTATGATTCTTAGGTTATGTTTGAGGTCACCACTGCCGGTTAAGCCTTTAGAACTGTAGTGACCTAATTCATCATTTCAGCTTTCGAGTTCAAGTCATAAATGTGCTATTTAATAACTTCTGCCCGCGACTTCGTCCGCGTACAGTTCGATTACCGTTATTCTCTCGGGAGCTTTAAAAAAATCCTGGATGAAAGTAGCAATGTGTTATTTCAGCATATAAACCAAAGGTTTAAATTCCCAAATTTTCATGCCAGCGTAAGGGATGGGCCCTTATTCTGGCCCATGATGTAGATGGGCCATTAATTAGCTACGTACATTAGTAGTATAAAATAATGATAATAATTTTACGTTTGAGATGACACTTTTGTGTGCCACAGGAAGATCCGTTTAATATTAAACCATAATTTATATAATACTGAACTTATGTCATAATATTTTTGTTTTGATTGGGATGATGAGTTACGACTTTTGCGCGTATTAAATAAAAACATTCGCTAATTACTACATTACGTTATTGGTCAGTTACTACGTACGTTTAGATCGCACCGTAACGTAGCACTTATTACCCCTCTTTGCAGATGACACATTTCATTTATAATGGTAATTAAGCCGTTTAGCAGAACATCTATTTAAATTACTACAGTTCAAACGGGTTTGGCAATTGCGACTGTTATACGCTGTAGTTATATAGGTCGCTTCAGCCATTCATGTTGATTTTGGCACCAGTATTCTTGAATAAGCAGCTTATTGCTGCGTATAAATCAGGAAAGGAACTTCTGACCTATTTTTTCACTATACAATTCTGGCAATTATTTTTTACCTTTGTTACCTGATTTAAAAGTTAAGGAAATAGAGTTTCTGCCCCTATTCTTTGTGACACGATATTATTGAATTGAGATTTCCCTAAAGTTTTTTTAAGTATAATAAACAAGGGCCATCATTAGTAAGAGTAGGTATATGACGACGTAGTTACGGAAAAACAATCCAATCCGCAATTGTTGGTAAAGTTTAAAATGTTTGAGAAAAAGTGCTTTGAAATCACTAAAGTAATATTTCGACTGAAGTTTAAGAAAATTGACATTGTATATTTTTTTCATAATAAAACTTCCTAAACGTATCATCCACAGAAATGAGTCTTTATGTCTGTATGTAAACCACAGCAAAAGCTCATAACAAGGATCCTCATCTTACTTTTAATTATAATATCGTAAAGACTTGTGATGCGGCGAGAAAATGTTTAGGCTTTGTAATCCGGCAGTCTAGGTCTTTCAATAGTCGGAGCGCCATCAGCATCTTGTTTAACGCGTTTGTCCGTTCTAGACTAGAAATGAATGCTGTAATTTGGAGTCCACATGAGCACCAATATGTCCTTATCTTGGAAAGAGTACAGAAATCTTTCATTCGATTTATGTATAGCAAAATGTACGGATATTACCCATATCTCTATCCCACCCTTTATATACTGGGTATGGTCAACTACACATCGCTTGAGACCAGAAGGAATGTGTACCTTGTTAAATACTTCTTCCAGCTGATACGTGGGTACATAAACAACCCCCCACTGTTGGCTGTTATTCCCTGGCACGTTCCTCCTGTAGCCAACATCCAGCTCCGCCCGCGTCGCCGCCCTCTGTTCGCCACCCCGCCGGCGCGCACGCGGGCCCTCTCGCACTCGCCACTGCACCGCGCGCTGACACTTCTCAACGACATTATGGACAGCGACAGCACAGTGGACATATTTTTCAACTCTGAGTCTAGATTCCTTGCTTTAGCCAGTCGTTACTTAGAGTCTATTGTCGCATCAAGCTCAGTTTGTATCTTGTACTTAGTTTTTAGTAAATATTGTTTCTCCATGATTTTATTAACATGTGTGGCTTGACTGTTAGTGTTAATTATATGGCCAATAAATAAATAAATAATAAATAAATAAATAGTGATAATTTTCTAACTGAACGTAAATCTTGAATGTTAAAACTCCAGCAATACCTACATAAGTATAACATTAATAGTGCAGCTTCCGTTATTTCATCATTCATCACATCATGTCCTTTAAATAAGGTCAAATAAAGGGAGATCTCGCCATCAAAGTGATAGCTAAATGAGCGGTGAGCAAGAAATTGAAGTTATTTTACTCGTGCAATTTAATAACTGATCCATATAAAGTAACAAAGAGATAGCCCGGGGCTCTACTTTGAAAATCGACGTTCGAAGTTACCTTATCTCCATTTTATTTTTCGGGTTCATTGCGATCGACGAGTAAAAGGGATAGGGCATTTGGCAGAAACCTAACCATCCAGATAAAGAGAAGGTTCGAACGAAGATGGGTCAGTGTGCGTCTAGGTACAGTCAACCAATTTGATTTCTAGGCCACTTTGGACTATGTTAAAGTGACGTTGTCAACCAAAACGTAAGAGACTCCCTATGATTTGGTTTACAACGTCACGTTGACAAAGTCCATAGTGGCCTAGGAATCAAATTGGTTGACTGTACTTAGTTCACGCGATTCTTTCAACTTAACGAATGCCGTTTCTAAAATCGTAATTTTTATAGGTACGTTCATTACGCCTTATATGCGTCATGTAGCAGATGTACCCTGTATTTTTAATGTAACGGGGGAAACCGGTGCAAAAGCTGCCCATTAGAGTAATACGAAGGAAATGAGCAATGCAGATTTGCTGTTTGCGGCACATTTAAACGCATGAACCGTCTATGACGCACAACGTCAACATTATTTCTAATTAATAACAACAAGACAGCATAGATTTAGTTTCCCGCGAGTTCACCTATTTCTTCCCGTTGAATTAGATTTTAGAAATATCCTTCGTTAGTGCACCCCAGTGTGTTTTCAATACCCTAGGTTTAGTCAACTATTCGAACAACAGTTTTAAACATAAGATTTTAGATAAGATAGGTAGATAAGTTCGATCTCTAGATAAGATAGGTAGATAAGTTCGATCTCGACTCAAACAGTTCACGATTAAGATGTGCCTTGATATGATTAATTCACATTAGTCAACGTTCAATTGAGTGCACGGGAAGTTTCTAAGAAAAAATAATCAATAGGTATTATTCTACGTATGTCGGTCTAAGTAGTAGTTAAGTAAGAGCACCGGAACATTCAAGTAGGCGCTTCGTAACAGGTACCTATGTTTGTTGAACGTATAATTAGCGCATCGCACGCCACGCATAAGACCTACCAACCAAAGCGAAGGGCCAGTCGCGACGGACCATCAATACGCAATACACATGACTTGATTAACGTGATAGTTTCTATTGTTTGCTAGCAACATCCATTTATTTAATGACTTTCCTTGTATGTGTCCAAGGCTATCATGATATTATTTAAGATTCCGTAGCCAAAGCGTGTCCGTCAGCGGGCTCCATCGCATGAACCGTAATAGGTCGACAGTTGACATTTTAAATTGAGTTATACTATTGCCGCTGTAACCACAGAAAATTACTATAGCAAAAAAAATAATTGTGGGCCCCTACACAAGAATGGTACGGAACCCTTAGTGTGCGACTCTCACTTGGCCCGTTTTATCTTTTATCTCTTGAAACTAAAACAACTTCATTTACCGGTAAAAAGGGGCGTTTAACGTATAAATATTTCATTCGTAACATTAATATAGGTACAATACAAGATATGATTGTCCGTGCAACAAGATATAAGCTCGTTACAGAAACTAGATCAAAACATCGATCAATCAACTATTTATATCATTAGCGATTAACGCAGTGTCATTTTTTATCCGTTCTCATAATATTGCACTGCCATTGATACGACCACTCCGTGATCTTTAAATTGAGCTACAAATGTTTTCTGATAGCATTGGTATCCACGTGATTCTAATTCAACTGCCGTCCATTAACTAAAAGGCGGCTAAAGGCTCTTACGACCTTTTTGAGTTATATATACAGGGCGATTCAGCTACTTATTAGCTATCGATCTATCTAGGTTTGGTTTCAATATCTTTAAAAACAACCGAGATACAGCCTTCAGAAAAGCGGCTAAATTCTGATTTTTTGGGATATTACTACCAAAAAGGCGGTTACTTAAGACTTACCTATCTTAAAGGCGGTTAAAAGTCGATAACTGCCAATTTTTAAACGTAACACGTGTTACGGTACAAGACTTAAAAGCAGCTATTTCATTTTCCACAACTTAAAAGCGGCTATTGGACTTAAGCCATCTTATAGCTTAAGAACGTAATATTCAACTGCAAAAGAGGTCCTTGATTAAAAAGCGGTGTATCCGTGTTTACATAACAAATAAGCGGTTAAAATCCAATAGCCGCCTTTTTGTATGTAATTTTTTTTTTTTTTTATCAAAATACATACCTTAAAGGCCGTCACGGTTTTATAATCTAGAAAACAAAGTAATAAAAATCAATTCTTGCTTCATTAAATGGCGGCTATACGACACTGCCTAACTAAAAGGCGGCAACTCATTCCCCGCGCAGCAGTCGCCCTATCCCCTGTCTCGCCTGTCGGGCTGACGCGTGACGGCGTCGGCCGAAGTCAGTCGCCGGAGTACTTATCTAAAGAGCTGAGGGCCCAGGCAAGATGCACTACGCTAGCTAGCGTTTCTCTTCGTTTAGTTTTTAAACCAATCGCGTCACTGGTAGATGACGTGATACGAAAAGTCACGTGATGTGCCAGTGACGCGATTGGTTTAAAAACTAAACGAATAGAAACGATAGTTAGCGCAATGCATCTTGTCTGGGCCCTCTGGTCGCTTCGCAAGCGGCGCGGGCGTCGATTTCCGCCAATTCCATCATGCCGCTGCCTTCAAGAAGAACGTCTACGTAAAGTTAAAATTTCTCAAAAGGCAGTTAGGTCTAGCTAGTACCTACTATCAAGTAAACTTTCGTTACTGTAGCTTGGTCCCCCACTCGCTTTATAGTTGGGGAGCCCATGAAACTAAACCTAGTCCGATAAGACTACCGGATGAGATATATTATTATATATTTAGACGCGTCGTTAATGGGAGAACACGAAATGGCGGGTCCATATTAGCTCATATAAAATTGGTATTTCGATTTTTTATACAAATAACGATTTACGACTATACTCATCATAACTCTGGAAAAATTTGCTCATACTTTTTTGTTCATACTTTTTTAAGTCATAATTATCGCAACTCATAAAGCAGTTTTTCAAAAAACTGTTACATTTTAGATTTTTATAAATCTAACCAACCTAACTTAATTTTATCTACACTTAAGATATTTAAGAAATTGTGAAAAGTGTACGGTTCCATGAATCTTGGCGTTATAAGTTCAGATGATTATAAGTTCCGATCATTTCTACTAAAAAAAATATGAAGAGTATGAAGAGTGATCATTAGGTTGTAAAATTCTATGAGATACAATTTCGGAGTTCCAATAATCTAACTTGCAATTTTATATGAACTTTGGCGCTCCTGAAACAAACCAAACAAAACACTGGCCGCGGTATTAAAAAAAAATTCAAAGAAATTTTTAAAATTGGGTTTTTGGTATGATAAGACTCCCAGTTTGTTCCTCGAAACAGGGAAGGTGTAGGACTATACGATGAAAATGATACGAATGCAATGCTGCAAGCCCTCATAATTGGCCTTATCAGTGCCAGGAGCATGACAAAGACGCCTCGTACTTAGAAATCTAGTACGATCGACCTCCTCAAAAAACCAATGCTCAGAAAGAGCATCAATTCTGTGTCAGGAAAACCACTGCTGCAAACCAAAAACCAAACACTGGAGAAAGAGGTTGCTGCAGCGATTGAAGGTCATCCTTTGCGCAGCTGTATTCGATCAGCCTACCGGATGAGATATATTAGGTCCTTACCTATGAAATTGGCGTTTTATATGGATAATTTTATGAAAACTGTGGTTTTCATACATTTAATTTTGTGGATTATTTTGTAACGTCAAATACAAACCAAACAAAATCCTGTCAGGAATATTGGACACTTCTAAGTTAGATTATACATATCTTAATTACTTAAAAATATTTGGCTTCATAAAACTCTGCGTAATTGAAACACTTGAACTCGCAGCACATGAAAAGAGTTGAGTTCACACTTAAATTTTAAACATTAAGTTAGAAATTTAACTATATTATTTGTATCTATAACCTTTGTAACATAGTATATTAATGAAAAAAGATCTTGAAAGTTAAAATTGAAATGAATAAATTCCGTACGAAAAAAAACGCCAATTTCATAGGTAAGGACCTAATATATATTTAGACGCGTCGTTGATGGGAGTACACGAAATAGCGATGCTGCTATGCAAAAAACCTGGCAACGGGATTGAAAAAAAAACCCAAAAAAAACGGTTTTCTATTTTACGATAAGACTCCCAAATTTCGTTTGTTCCTCGAAACAGGGGAGGTGTATGACTATGCGATAATGCAGTGCTGCAAGCCCCCACATCATTGTTCTTATCAGTGGCAGCACGATCTACCTTCTCAAAAAACCAATGCTCATCTCAAAGAGCATCAATGCAGCATTTTCCTAACACTGAAGGAGAAAGAGGTTGCTGCAGTAATTGAAGGTTGCCCTCCACGCAGCTGTATTCGGCATTTCAATTTTGTCTGCGAAGTCGATTTTTACCTACTTACTTCTAATTGGCGGATTGACTTGACATGTTGCATACAGGTTATTCCGATGACAAAACAATCTTATGGTATCATCGAGTTGGTATTATGAGGAATACTGGAGGTTATACGTAGGAACTCTTCAATGCCTAATGGTAGGTTCATCAAATTTAGACTCGTTTGACTCTTTCAATTTTAATAACGAGTCTATTATAACTATTATAAGTGATACAAGTACAGTTGGTAAAAATAAAGCGTGTCACAAAGACGTTTTTTTAAACCCTGACGCAAAAAAGAGGGGTGTTATAAGTGTGACGTGTAAGTCTGTGAGTGTGTGTGTGTCTGTCTGTGGCACTGTAGCTCGTAAAGGGGTGAACCGATTTGGATGCTGTTATTTTAATTTGAAAGCAGGTTTTTTGTTTTTATAAGTTTAAAGAAAGGTATTATTTAGTAGCTAAGCAATAGAAAGTTACGTGCTTATACTGTTATTTTATCAGTGTACCTTTGCAATTTGTTCCTTTATTATAAAGATTTTTATATTTTGTATGAATGAATTTGATTTCAACATAGTAAATGGTGTTTTTATTAAGTTTAATTTCGCTGTGTTTTTAGCAACTACCCGAAGTCATTGGATGTAGTAACATACTTCGATTGCAATCCATAACAAAAAAGCAGTTATTTTTATTTGTTCTTCAATTAACTGCCTTTTTCTCTAGCATTGATGATACAAAACGTATATTAGATTCTGCCATATGCACTCATTTTAAACTAGAAGGCCGTTAAAGTCGTATGGCCGTCTTATAGTTATGTCTATTTGCACAGGATTAACTAGGCATACATAGCTAAAAAGCGGCTATATAATGTAACCGCCTTTTAGTTATGTTTTTCATAAAACTTTTTTGTATTTGTACAATCTATGGTGGATAACCTAAATTACTGAACTAGAAGGCGGCTAAACATACTTTAACCGCCATTAAGCTATGTAACGTAATTCATAAAATTCTACGGTATCATAGCTAAAAAGGAAAATCGAAGATTTCAGCTATAGAAACAAGGAAAACCATATCAAATTTATATGTATAAAATAGAGCAAGTCTCGAATATTAGTATACAAAAAAAAGTACAGGGATATCGCTCACCAGTTTTCAGAGACATGGTTTCCCATGTTTTTTGGCCATAACTCAAAATGACCCTCTTGTATTTAGCCGCCTTTTAGATAATGGACGGCAGTCAACGACTATGGTATTGACACTTCGCATTGTATGCTTCGCAGATTAGTTATAATTTACAATGTCATAAAATCACCTCTGGTTACTATTTGCTCCGTGTTGTTCACTTTAATACTGGTTTACCATAGTATTCGAGCGTTACGTAAATTCCAGCGTTGGAGACTGTTTGTCTCAGACTTGGTGCTTATCGATTCTAGAAGTTTTAAGTGCTGCGGTGCTCGCCACTGCGGAGAATTCGCTTTCATACAAATAATATCGTTTCGTGGAACGGGTTTAATAAAAATAACGAATATAAACAAAGGAATGTGTTGATAGTGTTTTTAATTCACAAAAACTAACCACGCCACTCAATTTGATGTTGCATAAATGCGCAATGTACTATCAGCCCATTGGAACCCTGACCCATGATGGAACGGTGTCACAGTTACATTATAAAATAATTTGTTTGACCCTTCTTACGACTTTAATCATAACATCCCTGTGACACAGTTCTATGGTGGGTCAGGGTTCCATTGGGCTGATAGTACGTTAACTTTAGTAGGGAGGCGCGACTTCACAGGGCCGAGATTTTAGGCGTTAAAAAGATATCGTTTTTGACCTGTTATCGTATTGTCAACGTTTTGATAGCTCTTTATTTTCTTGACAATAATGGCCGCTGAGGTTAAAACAAAAGCATAACGGGTTAAATACGATTTGAAATAAACCGCCTAAAATAGAGGCGCAGTTATCGTATTGTCAACGATTTCATAGCTCTTATTAACTTGACAGTAATGGTGGTCGAGTTAAAAACAATACCATAACAGGTCAAATACGATATCGTTTTTACCGCCTTGAAATAGAGGCCCAGATTAAAACACTACACCACGACATTTCCTTTATAAACTTGTCCTTTTTCTTGTTGTTTGAAGAGTCACGCGCGGCCTATTAACATGCTAAATTAGTATGTTTGTATATTTATATTCGTGTTAACTAGGTCGGCGTTTGGCCTTGACATCTAATGTGTCGATTCCGATGACGGTTCTCGACGAGCCGGAACCAGGAAGTCTCTATTTTTGTGTGCTTTATTTAAGTATATGCAGATTGCAGATGCTATATATTGCAGATTTTTATTGGGTTTTGCGGTTATTAAGTAGGTAACTATTCTCACTATCATGTGATTGAGGTTCAAATAAGTCAACTCGTAGGGACATGTGGTTTGTTTGTGGTTTCATTACGAAACTACGAAGAAGTCAAATGTACATAAATAAATATCAGTTACGTTAGTGGGTGGATCAATCACGAAGCATTAAACTCGGTACTTCGAATGTCCCATCCTTTTTACTCATAATTCGAGACTAAATCGATTATTTCGCGCTTTGAAATGAATTTAAAAAGTGCCATATTGACGAGTGACACTCGACGGAAAGTAGTTTTTATAATAGTATGTTCAATTTGAAATCATTACTTAAATTAACCCGTTAAAAGGGTTAAATCAACGAATATGTTTTTAATTCACCAAGTCGCGCTCTAAATACGTACTCAATTTTGCCACAGTATTAATATTGGCTTTCGATCGCTTTCTCACTCTATCTGTGACAGCGATAGCCAGCCGAGCACTATCAATACTGCCGTCCTACCAAAGGCGGCTATCTGAATAGTAATATATAAGCATTTTAAATGTAATGTGGCTAACAATAGAGTATAGAATGGTTTGACTACTACATTGCAGTTAGCCGCCTTTCGTAGAACGGCAGAATATTCTGATTCTACGTTCAATGCAGCGGGCCCAGCCTTCGTCGAACACTAGACTGCACCGACCCTCCAGTGGTGCCCTCATTACTATTATTGTATTTTCTAATAAAGCAAAGTATTGTCTTGAAATCGAAGGATGGTTTGTTGTTGTACAAATGGATTCACATTGTATACTATAAGTATGTGACAAAGTTTATTAACCGTTAACCTTCCCGTAGTCAACGTATCGGAAAAAGGTGGCCACCATTTCCATAATTGTTATTAAGTTATGTCATAATACCATATAAATTATGTATTTATTTTTATAAAAAAAAGTCCTTAGATTTCGAGACAATACCTTAGTTTACTAGAAAACACAATAATATAAACGAGGGCCACTGGGCGGTCGGCATCCTTTTAATAATATTTAAACATTCCGTCACGGGCTACCTCCATTTTTATATAAATATTTTTTCTATACATCTGATCAAGCTTATGACAGAGGTTTTGTTTTTTCGTAGGGTTTGGAATACCGATGGGTACAAACCGGCAAGTTGACTGCGGACGGCCCGATCACAGCGCTCTCATGGAACCTGGAAGGCACTCGTCTGCTGACTGGGGGCAAGATTCTTCAGCTTTGGCACCAAGCATCTCTTTACCAGGAGGACAGTCAACGTAAGTTTATGATTTAGTCAATGTACAATGTATTTCGTGGTTTAAAACTCTTACTTGGCTCGCTAGCAAGGTATGTAAAAAGAGGTGATAGTAATTTTAATTCTTGGGTTTCGCAAGCAATTAGTGTAGTATTTATTAAAAGTCAAAGTAATTAGTGGTTTTTTGAACCCTAAATAATTAATTAACACATCAGAGCTTACTTAATAATAGAATAGAATAGCCTTTATTGACAGCTAAGTATTATGAATAATTAAATAGGTGATACATGATTAACTTTGCTCTCATGAAATGTAATTTGTATTTATTATTATTTTCCCTTTAGTCGATAGTGACCCTAAATATTGGAAGTAGAAATATTACAGAGGTGGTATTATCGGAACCGGGGTTTATTAAATTTGATTTATTACGTGTCAAAATCGGAGTCAGAGGCGAAAGTAAAATAAAGACGTGTTAATGACAGATCTAATATGTTTTATCTACATCCATATCATAACTTTAATATAATAATATGTTCAGAAGCGACAAGCAAATGCTCTATATTAATTAACCTGTATCTGTGGTTGTACTTTAATGTTAACATTAAAGTATTGCATGTCATTAAAGTACCGGTTATCGCTGTAGTTGCATCTTAATGTTCACTTTAAAGTGTGAACATTAAGATACAGGGTAACGACAGATACAGGTTACTCACATGTTGTATAAAATGTATGATATGCATTTAAATAAAGTTATGGATGCGACTGTACGCAAATTTAGGCATTAATTATAAGCTAGGTGTTAATGATAATACACCTACCTTGGTGTCAATAATGAAATGTACAAGTTCAACATGCAACAATGAAACAATTTGCTCGGTGCTGGTTTATCAGCTAGATTTAACAATGTTTGCCTCGTCTCAATTGACACGTAATTTGTAATGCTTACTGCGGCATGTGAACCTTGTCACCTTACAATAAGGCTTACTAGTGGTCAGTTAACAGTGATACTGTTTGTACAGAGATCTAAAATGTTCTTTATCTTATCTAATGCGCCAGATTGCATAGTTGTAAAGGTTATACCACGTATATATTAGTAACTATGTAGCCGTTCCGTGCCCACATCGTTGGGCAATAAACTTTTTTTTAAATATATAGCCTATGACACTTACAAATAATGGCTTTCTATTCGAAAAATATTTTTTAAAATCGGTTAATTAGATCCAGGGATGACCCCTTACAATGTCACAAACTTTACCTCTTTGTAACATTAAAAGATAAGATAAAAGATAAAAAAGTGAAGAACCTTATGCAGGGTCCCTCCGGATCGCTATCACCATCTTATCCTTTAACCTACCACAAACCAGCAGTGTTCGCTTTGTCGTGTGCCGTTGTGGGGTTGTGAAATAACTAGCATAGAGGCATCCCATACTGGCATCGCATTTGCAGTCGTAGATTTGAGTCTTTAGTTTAGATTATAATTTTACCATCAGGGGCACGTTTTATAAAGCTACGAGTTACAATTTTACAGGTCTAAACTGGCAACACTGCTCAAATGGCTGGTCGTCATTGGTCGAGGTTGTGTCAGATGGAAACTTGTAACCTGTAAATTGTAAATTGGTCTGTGAGCTTGTTTGCCTCGTAGTGCCCAAAAAATATTTTAACGTAAATTTTTATAATCATATTTAGCTGATTCAGTCCTAGATGCGTGGTTAACTAAAAGTGTACTCAATGCATCTATGTGAATCAGCTCACATGTGAATCAAGTTTACGAAGGTTCTGATTGTACCTCTTGATTTTAAAGATCTTTAGGTATCCAGTTGGAAGCGGGCATTGTTAAAAATAATTTTTAAGTGGTGTTGTCAAGACGCTAAATCTATTGTGATAAACAAAGATATTTATATCGTGTTAGATTTTACATATCTTAGATTATCTGATGAGATCCTTTGATAATTAGCCATTACTAAATTGTGTTTTTAAGTAAAGATTCTTGATAGATAGTGCGGGTAATTTATCTTTTGCTATCTAAACCGAACTCGTAACCGTAAGAGCGTTAAACATGTTTTTTGCCAACATAATATACACTAGGATTAAACTTTTGTTAATTTATATGCACAACAATTCAATGCTATGCTTGTATTTTCTTTAGTGATGTCAGTCAACGAAGACGTATAAAATGAACTGTCTGTATTACGAGTACAATCATGTGTTGATATAACAAATTCATCTCGGTTGCTCAAATGTTTTCGAGTGTATATTTATGTTATTTCTAATGAACACTACCTTATCGCACCTTTAGAATCATAGTGACCTAGTTCAACATTTTAGCTTTCGACTTCGATACATATTTATTATTATAGAGACCTAACTCGAAATCCAAGAAGTGTGAATTAGGTCACTATATTTCTAAAGATGTGTTATGATATGATAATCCTATTACAGCAAGTTCCGGTGTGACATTCCAAATCGGTGGCAGCGACAAAGATGAAAAGCCGAAGTTGCAAGATGAGGAAGAACCCGTGAGTTTAGCGCGTAGATAATAGATAAGATAACAGTCCAAACAGAACTGTAGTCTCTGATATCATTATTTGTTGTTCGCCTGATAATGGAGCACGGACCAAATCTGCCATCTAGATTGGAATTATTATATTTAAAGAGCAATGAACTTTATTAATTATAATGATTATTATTCATTTGGGATGTAAGAATATGAATAACTTTATTAATAAAAAATACACTGTTTACAAAAAGGTACGATATCTTGCGGACCCCAAACTAGGAAAAGCCTGTATCTTGGGACCCAGTGAGTCGGTTTACATTCAACACAGGAACCACTTTAAAAAAAAGAGAATTAATTAAAATACAAAATTATTACTTAACAATAGAAAAGTAGACTATGGTTTACAACATTTAACAAAATTATTTGGTAATGACAGGAATTAAAATTTATTATTATTATTTATTACATTATAAAAGGAATTAATGTTAGAGAGTAGTACAGTGTGGGTGTTTGTCCGCACGCTTAATTGATTATAAAGTATCTGTTAGTCACTACCATTTTAATCGTTTCATGTACGTAATTGGTATATTAGGCGAGTTGGTAGACAGGCTTAAAAATGGCTAACCCATCTTTTGCATATTACTTCATGAAGCTTTTTGCTTGGAAATGAAGTTCTTCTTTCAAAGACCCGAGATATTATTTATGTATGTGGTCTGTGAAACATCTAGATACTTGATTTCAACTTAAAATTACGTAACTACAAGATTACGTTTAAAAAACCGTGATTCAGCGCTATTTTGACTCCAGGTTATTAAGGGCCCGTTGTATGATCAATATTTAACTCAACTAATTGTTCAAATTCGAAAAAGGGATCGAAAATTTGACACATTTCCTTGAGATTTAACCATTAGTTACGGTTTTTAACGATTAGTCAGTTTAACTACTGATCAAACAACAGGCCCTTAGTAGTATAGATGTAGTGATTTCAAATCGTTTTTGGTCGGATAACTTCGTATTTATCTTGCTTTCTCAGTTGGCGTATTGATGGGTACTGAAGCTAATTGAGAAAACTAAATAAATACGAACATATCCGACAAGACACGATGGGAAAGGATTATTCACAACATCTATACCTAAACTTGTTAAAGTATTTTTGGGTAACCGTAACCGGTCAAATGACTTGGCTTCAGTCGGAGCCCACTTGCCATCATGGCCTGTGCCCTTGTTTATCTTCTCCATGCCCAAAAAAAGTTTACAATTGAGATACCTAATTTAATTTGAATCGGAATTTTTAGGCAACTTTATTGTTAAGAATGTATGACTGTTGAGACTCTTATATACAACCTCCTCCTTCTCCTTTCTCCTGGCAGATTTTGACTTGTAAAAGTGTCACTAAAACAGCCGTATTGTTTTAGGGTTGGCTGTGCGTATGGCAATGTCACACAGCCACTCCCGCGCACCACCTTGCCTTCTCGCCGGACGGTGTTCTATTCGCGACGTCTGGCGTCAACGATCGACTAGTCAAAGTCTGGTACCAAAACAAAGGTAATTTATAATTGCATATTAACGACTTGGACGCACGGTTAGTCATCAAGTCATTAAAGCTAAAGAGATCCCGGCATGTTTTTTTTAGACTAATATAATTGAGAATGTAACGATGTATGTTCATAAGGTTTGTTTTTACATTATGGCACAAATATGCCGCTGTCCATGCTAACGACTTCTTATTATCGCTTCTTATCAATAAATAGGTATATAATTTATTGGTCAATTAATATAAGATTCGGTCATCAAGGTTAATAGTAAACGCGTGCGTAATAGAGTTTTTAGAAATCGACTGCAGAAATTAATTTATAGTACTTATTAACGGTCAATCAGCTTATCAGATTATTCAAACAAGTATGAAATTACTACGTTGGCTGTCTTGTTATGAATCATGTATTTGCGTTCTCGTTGTGTGTCACTTTGTCTTGTATAGATGATACATTCGGATAGTTTTCCTGATGTGTTATTAATGTCTATCGCATTCAATGCCGGCTACGCATGTAAGCGTTGGTCTAACTTTGACCAAAATAATATTAGAAATTGAAAAGAATAACGTAATCGTAACCCATCATTTTAATATAATTTATCTTCATCGATTGTATAATTTCATCAAGTTTTATTTCATCGGACGCTATTTTCTGCTGAAACCATTCTGATTTCAGGATATCTTAAACATTAATTACGTAGGTTAGGGTGAGTTAGAATTGAACTACCAAAAAAAACTTAACTCATGTGGCGTAAAATGCCTTTCGATGAAATGTAAACTCTGCGTAATGATACGAGTACGTTCGTTAAAAGTTTATTCGCTAAAATAATAAGACAGATAAAAACCCACTACTTATACAGATGTAGTGAATAATCCTTTCCCATCATTTTTGGTCGGATATCTTCGTATTTATCTTGCTTTCTCACTTGGCCTAATAATGGGTGCTGAAGCTAATTGAGAAAGCAAGATACATACGAACTTATCCTACAAAAAACGATTGGAAAAGATTATATTTCATAATTCATAATAATAATTCATAATAGTTTATTGCATTCACATAGTGATAAGGTCTTCAAACAAGCTCAGTTATAATTTGAACCCTGCAAGGGTATTACAATCTTAGGTACTAACTTTCTTAACTATAATTTTATTTCATAATAATTGTAAGTTTTAACTTACCTAACATTTTATGGCATTTCACAAACCAATCGCTACTGGGAAAAAATTAACAATAAGTTGTTTCTATGTATGTATAAAAAAATCATTACTTGAGTAATAAGCTTTATCTAATAGGTAATTTTTTAAGAGTATTTTAAATTGAACTGAAAATGTTTATTTTTTATTGTGTCTGGGATATGATTGTAGACTTTTATAGACATTGCAAAAGGGCTAGAATGCACCATTTTCATTGTTGAAAACGGTTTTGCAAATCTCTGTCGAGGGCGGAGATTTTGGTGCCTCGTATATTCGGGAAAAAGATTGAGGTTTTTCTTTACAAAAAGGCATACCTCTAAAATGTACATCGATGCCAACGTAAGATTTTTTTGCTCTAAGAAATATGGTCTGCAGCTTTCCATATTGCCGCTGTTAACTAGGATTCTGACGCAACGTTTTATATTCACTAAGTACATCTGTGATTGCGACATGTGTACTTTCAGAGCTAATATCTCTTAAATAGCCTAACCGATTTTCATTAAACCTAGATAAGAACCACCACAGATAAGCTAACCGGTTTATCGGTTGTAACTAACTTATTATAGAATTTAATTTTGAAATAAACGATTATTATTATTATCCGTTTGGCAGCTACGATGCCTCAGATAGATTCGCAGAGTCACACCTTAAACTTATGACTCCCCTTCAAAACAAGAAAGCAAAAGCGTCAGGTTAAAAATAGTATTTGATTTTCAGTATTGATACAAGCTAACGGGGAGCATTCGCCAGATCTCAACTACACGTTCATATACGTAGCGCATCCAAGGGCGGTCACGCATCTGTCATGGCGGAAAACCAGCAAGTATATGCCGAAGTAAGTATGTTTTACATTTCGTTTACTTTTTTTTTTTTTATGGCATCGAGTAGACAAATGAGCACACAGGCCACCTGATGGTAAGTGGAAACTGTGAGTCTGTGACCCATAGACATTCGCAATCACAAGACTGCAATGCAATCCTAAGACTGCAAATGCGTTGCCAACCCTGAGGACTAAGATGGAATGCCTCTATGCTAGTCATTTCACCGGCTGTCTTATCCCCAAACCGGAACACAACAATGCGAACACTGCTGTTTGGCGGTAGGTTAATGGATAAGATGGTGGTAGCGATCCGGACGGACCCTGCACAAGAGCTGATTGTGATTTTAGCTGTTCTAAGAGGATTCTCCTGACTTTATGTACTTTGTACTGTGTTAGGAATCGATTTTCGGAACATCCTTTCTTTAATTCTGGGGTATCCAAGGAATATTTCAATTAAATTTCAAGTTTAGCGGTTTAGCCTTCGTGTTGTTTGCCAGTCAGGTTATTGAAGAATCAGTAGATTTCTTAAAAAAAACCACTTGTTTTGATAGATTGATTTGATTATTTTTTAATTAATAAAAATAATAGGTTACGATTATTGCGATTTCTTTGAAATACCACCATAGTCGTGCCGTTATAAGATGCCCGATTTGATAGTCGACGCAGTACAAAATATAACCTCAAACATCCCACCACATATTTTGTGCTGAGTTGACAGCTGTCAAATCGGGCCCTTTAGAACGACGCGACTATAACGAATGCATTGTTGTAACAGAGGCAGCGTAGGCAACGTGTTAGTAACATCGTGCGTGGACAACATCTGCCGCGTGTGGGCGGAGACGCTGCTGCCGGACGACGAGTGGGGCGGCTGCGTGACGGCGCACTCGCGCTCGCCGCCGCGCCGCCAGCGCGCCACGCACCGCCACAAGCATCGGTTCATGCAGCGGCTGAAGCACATGAAGTGAGTACGCGCGTGTGTGTGTGTTAGTGACGTCTGCGTGGACAACATCTGCCGCGTGTGGGAGACGCTGCTGCTGGATGTTGAATGAACTTCGGTAATGGAAAGTGTCCTTCCGTGGATAGCAGCCGTAAGACAAATGAGCGCGACTGTAGCAGTGGCCGAGATTTGCGGATGTTTACAATTAACTGCTACACAGGTTGTCTCGTTAATACGTCATCCCCGCAAACGTCTGTCACCCCGTAGGACAATCACACATGAACTTGTTCCATTATGATAATAACCCGTTCGCCCCTTTAACTGTGGCAACCTTTGAATTTGGTGGCTTCAGAATCGCAGCGCAGCCCTTTAGAATCTAAAGGTTTGATCTGATGTTTAGATCCTTGATGCTATGATACTATAATTTCTGCTGTTCATAGGACCTGTTTCCACATACGACGGAACGCTCAGTCGTCTAAGCAGCCCGGAGCGCCCATTCCCACCTTACCGTCTACGTACAGCGCCCACGACTTCCACAACCCTTACCATACCAGCTCTTACACTGGAGGTGAGTTTACCTGAAGATAATAAGAATAGAGAAGAGTAGAAGTACAACTTCGCTGTAACTCCTGGAACGCTCTAGTATCACGCATGTGATACAAACACCTTTCCATTCCTTTTTTCTGCTCTTTGTGTAATCATAATATGGAGTACATTACTGCTGAGACCAGGAAAAATGCAGTTGCGGGACGGGTATGAGTTAGCGCAGCCAAAACCGCGCTATATTATATTCTAGTCCATCAACCGCCCTTCCAAGCCGAGGCTTGTTTAGTGCTTTTGTCCAACATAGCGAGAAAACGAAACATTTACCTTAACCAATGCACTTTACGTATTCCTTATTTTTTTTTCTTTGTTAACATTCTAACAAAGTTATCATTGGTTCCAGGTCTACATTTCCACCTAGCGGCGTCGATAAACGCCGAGACGGACATTCCGCTAGTGCCGTCGCTGGCGAGCGGGGGCCGGTTCATCTTACACTGGTTGCACAACAAGGAGATGCACTTCACCAGCCAAGCGGAAGCCATATTGCATGATCTTACTAAGAAGGTAAGTTACTTTAACTCGCATTTGTTGCAGGATGATCGCTTAAAGATCCGGATTAAATGTACACTTATTTTATTTCTACTTTAATAATAAATTTCGTCAACAAGCCAGATTCTGTTAAAAAGGCTTCAAAATTTTACTTTTTTATATGCCACGGTCGGCTGTCGTGAAAGTTCGAGTCTTAATTTAGTCTTGTTCATTCCTTTTGGGTTGAACTTTGCTGTAAAACCCCTAGTTTATGAATGTAACTGCAAAGCTGAAAAAAGTTTGAAAAAATATAGTTTCTCTCTCCCCTAAGAGGTCCAAATAACATACCAAAAAATTTCAATTTTTATTCTGCGCTTTACATCGCGTTTTGCATTTACAAAGTTTTTATCATCAAGATATGACCCCTATATTCTTTGACTTTTATAGTGTGTTATTAATATTTAAAGTATTTTTTTAGGTTTTAGATAAAGAAGAGACGGAGGAAGGCGGCTCTGATCACACCACACATCCGGACGGAGAGAATGACACAAGTATGAGATTTTACTGCATTTTTTTTGCGCTTATATATCTCTATATAACATTTGTAGGGTAAATTCATTAATAACTTACGTAGATAGAAAGTTATATTTTAAGTTAAATTCATTATTTCTAGACAATGTTAATGTCAAGCCGTATTAATTAAAGCCTTTAAAAATATTTGAGCCCTATATGTTATTTTATGCTAACCAAACATATTCAAATTCAGTGCTAACATACTTATAACCAAACCATGTTGCTACAGCCAAAAAGTAAAGTAAGCAAGTACGCTGTTAACCGCAATTCAATACCAAGAGCTCCAAATTAGGACAGTTTTGTATGAAATTGTATGGGCCTGGTCCTGAATGCGTCGAGTATGTTATAGGCAGCTTCGTAACTATCTGCTTTACCGCTTTCCACGCTGCATAGGACATAGGCGGCCGAGTCAACTAGCCAAAGTACAGTCGGAGGATAACAGCAATAGTGACGAGCAACCAGGTAACGTGGGGCACTGAGGTAATTATATAATAAAAAGATGTAGACTGGATTACAAGCTTTGTGGTAACGAACTTTCAACGGAAGACGTAAGAATATTTACAAAAATAGATATTAGTGTGTACACTCTTATGTACTTATCGCGTTTCCTAGATATTATCACTATGACGTAAAAAATGTGTCATGAAATGTTATTGTATTAACTAATTATCTACAAAATTTCTTGTTTATCTTTTTATTGATATTTTTAAAAGCACGTGAACTGTTCCACGCATTAAAAATTACTTAGCTGCGTTCATCAACTTTGTTATGAACAGGGACCGCAACTTTGGTGCCGATGACAGACGTACGACGTCAAGCTAAATACAGAGTGTTGTTTTTTGTTACAATTACATTACTGTAAAAAAACGAATAAAAATAATACTTGCATCGTTTTTTAATGTTAACATTATTTTTTATGCAAATTATTCTTAATATTTCATTATAAAGAATTGAGGTAAGGTCAGGTGGGGTAAGGGGAACATACTTTATTCATCTTATCTTATTTTGAGTTCTATACTACAAAGTATAAGGTTCTTAATTGTTTCGCTTAAGACAAAACATACTTATTTTCGTTAGCTATCCAGGACAAAATACTTTTTATGCTAGTTCTAATGCATATCGCCAGAAAATGATTATTCGTTAGACTAGTTCTATCGTTTCCCTTTCCCTATTTCTGGGGTAAGGGAAACAGTCTCAATAAATCTAAAAGTAATAATACTAGTTTGGATTATAACTACGCAAAACATTTTAAAAACACCTTTATTGAAATGCGTACTTGATGCGTAACGAAATACTGTTGCAAATAGAAGATATTTATCACAATCGGTATTTGGGGTAAGGGAAACATACGAGTTTCGAACAGGGGTAGTCAACTAAAAACAAAGGAAGTAAAAAAAACTTTCAAGTGACATTTCAAGGAAACTGTCAATAATTATGACATGAAACTTGGCAGATTAATAACTGTCATTATGACTCATACTTAGGATATACTCATTGGCTAATAACGCCAGGGGCATTTTTTGTTCCCTTATCCGGCTATAGCCATTGCCTTGCCTTCAAAATGTTTGTTACTTCTGACATCGGGAAAGAGAAACATATGTCCCCCTTAACCCGGCCATGATAGTTTCCCTTACCCCAATTATGCATTTGTAGGTTATGTTACAAATCACATCAAAATTTAACATTTACAGCCTATTCAGCAAAAATTTATATGCATACAAACAAATTATATCTATAAAACAATACTTACTGACATTTGCAGACTTGTTACCAGACTTTTTAACACATAAATCGGTATCCAAATCGAACACGTCGAACTCGTAGTTTCGTTGTTTGCCAACTAAAGTATTGTTTTTGTCACACTCACACGTTCAATCATCATAACTCAATCTGTGTTTTTTTTTTGGAACTAATTCTCAGTTACTGCTTTATCGATCGAGTAATCACAACGCTGCGGTGTACAGTTATTGATATATCAACTAGTGTTTCCCTTTCCCAGTAGTTCCCCTTACCCCACCTGACCTTATTGCAATGTTATTAAAAGAACATCCTATATCGGACTAAACGTCATACGTCTGTCATCGGCACCAAAGTTGCGGTCCCTGGTTATGAATATCCACTTCAAACAAGTTCCTAGTTCTTTAGTTCATTTAACCTTTCATTGACGACGTGGTTTCAGAGCACTCTCAAAGTAACACTTACGCCATGGTGACATGAAAATAATAGTCATGACGTCTGTGAGACGTATACCACGTCACTTAAAGGTTAAATTAATATAGTATTGCAAAGTTATTAAAGGAGGAGATACTATTATGCAGGTAGTGCTGTAGTACCGACGTTTACAAGAGCCTGTGTGTGGCTTATTTACTAAATAAATATTTTGATTCTGATTTGATTTTTTGAGTTATAATAAAGGTGTTCTCCCACAGGTAGCGGTAACCACAGTCACCCCACGCTGTCAAACACCACCTCAATAAACTCGATAGCGACAGACGTGACGTGTACGCACCTACCGGACTCGCTCGACGCCAAAATAGAGGGCTTGCTGAGAGACTGGCACCAAAGCCCGGACTTATTGTTTTCGATACACCCTGTTGATGGCAGCTTTCTAATATGGTAAGAATCATAAACATTGTGTATTCGTTAAATTGCGTTGTGTTAGCAATATTTACCGCCACCAGTACTTTTGTAGCAACTGGTTTTATACATGGATGAACCCATTGTCAATTCATATCAACTCAAGTTTTTTTTTATTTCGGTAGCAGTTTTGAATACGAAGTTAAATTTGACGCAACGTTTGCTTTGCTCCTCACTTTAAACCTCTCTTATGGATACGAGCGATTTTTTTTTTAAATTCATTTAATGAAGAGACTGGAAGTAGATTTTTAGAATCATAAAAACAATGAATATACAGGGTGTGCGAATGGCTAGACGAGCTGCAGGCGGGCGCGATCCGCCAAGCGCAGGTGTCGTTCTCTGCGCGTATTCCGTCGGCGTTCCCGCTCGGGGACGCCACCACCATGTGCACGCCCGCCGCGCTCTACCACGCCGCCGCGCAGCCGCTGTACGTGCGCCACCGCACCAAGCCCGTCATACCAGGTTCATATATCTATTCTGTAATTGGGGGACGATCTTCAGCCCAGTTGCACGAACGTTTGTTTTAATGTCGTCTTAATGCGTGTGCTGTCACTTTCTAGTTTGGCGGGTAAGAAAATTGCAGAACGTTTAACAAAACGTGCAATTGGGTCCTAAATTAAGCTCTATAATGTCCTGTAATGGCAATAAATATGATATTTTTAAAGTATGCAGGTACAGTCGAAGGCATAAATATATACACGTTCCCAAAACGTCAAAGATATCTACACGTACTTAAGGCCACTCACAATAAGGTACATATATTTGACTCAAACGCTGGATAGATGTGCTTTTGACTGTACAAAAAATCTTAGCTATGTCTAATACTATAAATTCTACTTACACCCATCGTGAGTAAAGATTGTTATAGTCTTGTTTATTAGCTATGATACTAATTTGCGTTCCGACTAAGTCCAGTATACTTATATCTTAATTTGTAGGTCAACAACAAACGCCCCAACCAGAAACCGTCACGACACCGTTGGCAAGCGTGCAGGAAGAAAGAGAAGAGAACGAGTGGCCTCAAACTGAAGAGCAAAAGGAGCAGGAAAATGGTATTAACATAATTTAACCTTTTCAAAGCCCGGACCACAGTCGGCCAGTTAAGTCTATGGAGGTTTAAAAAAGACGGCCAACTTGCATTTTCTTTTTTTTTAAATATGGGAATGAACCATAGAATCATTGTTTGAGAGCACCACAGATTCTACGCTGCATAGATTTTTGGTAACCCATAACTTTATGGAATTTCATTTCATTGATTGTATCATTTCATCGAATATAATGTCATCGAACGATATTTTCTGCTGGAAACATGATGTTTTCTTTCAGGATATCTAAAACAATAATTACGTAGGTTAGGTTATAGGTTAGACTTGTAATTGTAACAACCAAAAAAATAATAACTCGTGCGGTAAGAAATCTTCGATGAAGTGAAAATTCTGCCTATTGATACGTTTATTGAAAGGAGTTTTAATGAAATAATGGATGCTCTTTTTGCAAGGTTATATGAGGTCCAACACGACTGTGTAGACTATCGCGTTCAAAAGTGTATTTTCAAATAATGAAAGATTTACACGTTTTTATATTTATTACTAGGTAATTTAGAAGAAAATAATAATGATATGAAGCGTAAGCAGAGTATAGCAACGGAAGATTTAGGCGAGAATCAAGAAGGAGACGTTTTGGACTCGGCGCCTGTTATATCGATGGTCACCAACCACACTAACGGCACGCTCAATCTCTGGCAGCTGACATTCGATGACAAATCCAAGTTTTCACAGGTTGGACATTATTTATTTAATTATTTTTCACCATACACAAAGTACTGTGCAATGGCTTATAAGAGCGTATGAGAACGAACGAGGGAGAAATACAAACCCGAAAAATATTTTAAGACCAATGGCACTGTAGTATTATTATAGCTACAAAAATAAACGAAACGTTGTCCTAGCATGGACTCGAACTAAAATTATCTTCCTATTATAAACTAATGGGGCGTCCAGCTTTGGAATCGCCTTTTCCATTGGTTTCGTCAGCATATTTTTTGACAATTGGTTTTAAAAGTTTAACACATATCACAACAATGTGTTAAGCATTGTATCATTTACAGTTACATTTCTGGTAAATGCTTTAAATTTTTAAATGTAGTATGATGTTTACCGCTACTACTTTGTTCTATTTGCAGGTGCTATCAATAGGACACGCGTCAAGAGCGTCTGGTCATAGATTTAGGGTCAACGACATCACATGCCATCCAGTATTACCTCTTTTACTCACAACGAGTCATCACAATATATCTGGTAAGTGCGAACAGATCTATTTAGGCCGATGTTCACAGTATTATTTTAAGGCGTAATTTAATAGTCTTATAGTAAACACTCTTCCATGAAATACAGAGTGTCCTTAAAACTAACGAAGTAATGAAGATGACTGATAGCCTGATAGGTCAGTTTATGAGCTACGGATTAAGTAATTTCGACCTTAATAAATAACTTTTATAACTTTAAATTTTAAAGATACCCTATTCAAAAATTTGGTTATTAACCCTTATGTATGTACGATGCGGATACGCAAATATTTTCCCCCCATCAAAAATCTAACTAAGTAAGTATATGTTTAACGGCCCACTAGAAATAAGTAATAAATGACGTATAAAAATACATTTCATTACTAATAAATGTAAATGACCACAAATACTTACGACAACTTACAATGCTTTCTTTAAATAAGTGGATTCTCGCCAGAACTGTCGCTCGTCGCTCCTTCGCACCATACTCACAATCCTCTCGCTTCGGTTTTGTGTCATTATATCCTCGGAAGGCCCAACGTCGTAAAGTTAGGACATTTGTCAAAGTGACTTTTGACTTTAGTTAAACGACACTAGATTATTTTTCGAACTAACGAAATTTGACGTAGGCCTTACGAGGATATTGGTTGCCATTATAATTATACTATGGTTGCAGATAACGATAGAGACGAGCAGTCGAATGACGTCGACGCGGCGCTGGGGGGGTTGTGCTCGGAGCTCATCATGTGGCGCGTGGAGTGCGTGGGGCCGCTCGGCAAGTCCGGGGGCGTCTCGGAGCTGGCCAGGGTTAATTCCCCGCACTTGTCAGCCTTTAGCAATGTGGCCTGGTTACCTACTTTACTACCAAGGTTAGTTAGCTGTGAAGTATAGTCAGAGAAAGGAAAATTGATAACTCTATCTTTTTAATAAAGTGTACCGCTATTTATGTACTAACTGGCGTTATACATATAGCGGTAAAACTTGACCCTAGGAAAACCTAGACTAACCGGCGTGATCTAAACTTAGGATTTTTTTATTTAACGTTTTATAGAAACAGGGCAATGTAAAAATGTTATTGTTATTAAATTGTATGTAGTATTTTATCTTAAATGGCTGTTATTTTTTTAAACATTTAATATACAGCTGTAGATTTGATATTGTTAATTTCTTATTAATTAAAGAGTAAACAGATAACAATACAAATATGCTGAGTTAACCTACCTGTTACCTTTCAATAAAATGTACTAAATATTTTATTTGAAACGTTAATTAATTTGGCATTTTTTTATGTAGTACAACCCTCGGGAATCTATCAAACTCGCCGTCAGCTTGCTTCGTCGCGAGCGACGGAGAAAGCCTACGAGTGTTTCAAGCTGTGATCGACGCGAGGACATTACTCGCTGAAATAGCCACCTCGGAGAGACGACACAACAACAACGTTATGGTATGCGGTGTTTATTATTTTACCCTAATTTATTTTATAAGTTATAACCCGATAAAATTTATAATAAACTCCGTGTAGATGTATTCGTCTGGGTCCTGCTATTAAAAGCAGCACAAAGAGTTTCAGTGTAAGATATAAGGTCACTGTTAGTGGAGCGAGCCTTCATAAAACCGTGTCGTTTAGGACTTGCGATACGTTTGAAATGCGCATAGACATAAGCATATGAGGGGTCTAGTAGCTACTGCTCGTTGTTAATATTCAAAATGCAGATAGATTTGATAACTTCTGGTTAAAATTTAACACACCCAATATTTTCTAAATATAATAATCGAGCATAAGTCTTAACTTATTTGCCGAAATTGCTATCTTGACACGTGATTTCACTAACAACTGGTCGATTGTCTTAACATTTTCTGTACATTTTAAACGTTAGATTACCCATCCTATTGGCGTTATAATTTTTCAAGAAGTTTTTGAGTAGAAAAATTGGCGTATTGCTGTTTTTGAAGTTAGTCAAAACTAATGTATTTTAACACGTCACGCAAATTAAGAAAATTATCTTTCATAGTACATTCATCCAATTAGCTCACATTCAACCCCTGTATCTGGAAGGCCTCTCTCTCGTGTCTCGTATCCATCTCTCCTCCGATAACCTAACCAGGTCATCTGTTAATTCACTTGCAGTAATCAAACTGTACTACTTTTTAGCAATATGACACAATGTCAATGTCATCCGACTCAACGTTGGAAGAAGGCGGCGGCATCCCGCTGCATGACCGCATCAAGATCGTGTCGCAGCAGTCCACGGCGCGGCCGGGCGCCATCATACAGCTGCACGCCATCGCCGACGCCACGCACGACTGGCACAACACGCAGCTGCTGCACGTGTTCCAGGAACAACTTATCACTGGTGAGTGGGATAATATCGTCCGGAACCAAGTTGGAAGACGGCGGCGGCGGGTGCGCCAAAGTTGAACTAAATTTTTAATGTCGATTATCGGAAATCCGAAAATGTTGTTCCTAATAATTTACATCCTAATAATCACTACTCATAACTACTTTGTTCCTAACGCTCTGAATTCCTAATCATTCAACTTCATAATGTCCGTTGCAATAAACATCGATCATACTACTATTTGTTTTCCTATATTTTCTCAACATAACCATCTTTTACACTATTGTTCATTGTTATATTTGTTTTATGTAGAATGGTTTTTATTCCTAAAATTGCACATTATTATAAGTACATTAAACTTATTTATAATTGTAAAAATGTTATTTTTTCTATTATTTTTATGCTAATACCGTAAAAATAATCTAAAAAATAACAACTTTAACCTTTAACCTTAAAATATGATTGTACAAATATTAAACAAACGGGTGCGCCAAAGTTGAACTAAATTTTTAATGTCGATTATCGGAAATCCGAAAATGTTGTTCCTAATAATTTACATCCTAATAATCACTACTCATAACTACTTTGTTCCTAACGCTCTGAATTCGTTTTGAATTTGTAATTAGTTTTAGTAGAAAGACGAATTAGGGCAGAACCGGTTCGGATAGGTTAGGTTAGAAGGCCAAGGCGGGAGCTCTGCTCCCGCCTTGGCCTTCGAGGTTATTTTTTTTTCTGCCCAGAAAATATCAAACATAACAGTCGATTTAATAATAGGTAAACTATTAATAAAACAATCCATTACATTGGGCAAAGGATACTAAGGTAAAATCAGAAATGGGAAATAGATAAATTGACAAACAATTACATTGGACAACTGTTTATACGCCGAAACCAGTAATAGGGAATAGATAATTTATCAAATCAGTAAAAAATCAAAACAAGTAATGACTAAATGAATATATTCGAACTGATCTTTCGGGTAAACGTAAAAAAAAACAAACCATAATTGTCGAATTTCATAATATTTGTCGAACCAAAATTCGGACAAACATTTTTCGGGGTTCAGATAGGTAACCTTAATATTGATTTCCTATTAATATTGATTGATATTGATTGATGAATTTACAACGGCATTTACCTATTAATAATATGAGTAATAATATTATTAAAAAAAATGTTAGGTTAGGTTAGGTTTGTTTTATGAAAACCCTGAAATAAAAACCGTTTCAGTAAAAAACACTTTAGGACTTGCGATGATTAGGGATAAAAATACATTCGGAGTAAAATTTTTTAGGTGAGCCAATATAGACCCAAAAAAAATATGATTAAGAATGTTATTTAAAAAAAAAATAGGAGTTTACAAAAAGTTACATCAGTGACATTAGCACTTAAAATTTTAAGAGATATGAGTTTTATGAGCTACGTTAATAGTAAAATAAATTGTAGTAACGAAATTTTTAGGAAAACATTTTTTAGGAGCAGTGATCATTAGGAGTACAAATCGTTAGGAAAATCAATTTCGGGTGATAAACTTTAGCGAAGCCAATATGGACCCGGCGGCAGATGACATCTCTGAACGAACGTATTCACATAATTTCGGACTAGGGAATGCACTTTAACCGGATTTGGCCGTTTTTGTATGAAAATAACCGATTAAAACCGGTTATAACCGGATATTTGCATTCCCTATTTCGGACCATTAAAGTTGATGTCAAAAAATATTTGCCTTCTACTCAGACGCGTTCATACGTTATGTGAGTTCGAGGTGAATACAATACTAATACCTAGAGTACAGACATACATACAGATTAGAATTACACACAAATGATGCACACAGCAGAAATTGACCATGTTATGGTTATCACAGCCGTTTTAGGGTGGCGAGCACATCTTGCCTGCGATCCCCCTCTACCCACTCAATAACAATAGAGATGCATTGAGTTGCAGTTGTGTTGTGTTGTGTTGTTTTAAAATTCTAATGGAATTAAAGTTGAAATAGGTTCTTGATATACAGGAACTTTCGTTAAAAAGTTATCAACTGTAATGAAACAAATCTATGAATCTTACCAATTAAAATATCTCCTGTCGATCCTGACTACAGATATACTACAGTGTTGTTCGGCCTGCTATGTTTAACTATTAAATTTCCCGCAGGCGAACGTACAACGACGGACGTAGATTCCTCCGACCCGAGCGCAGACGGCGACGTTCACACGATCACTGAAGCCGGACTAGAAGCTATAGTAGACTTGCGCAAAGCAGCTGTTTTCAACGAGCCGTTCTACATCGTCGTTCTGGAGAGAACTGATGGGGGGACCACTGTGCATATGTGGAGGTTGACGGTGTCTTCGCAAGCTGATTCTGCAGGTAAGATATTGTGCAATTTGTTTATATTATTCAGTAGTAGCTTGATGAAAAGTTAAACTTGACGTCATGTTTTACGCGTCTTTCCCAGCCATCTCTTTGTTATCTGTCAGTATACTTGCTGGGGTCGTATTGAAAAAGGGTATAAAGCGACTTAACTCGTATTAATAAGGTGTATATGCATAAACGGAGTATACTACACTTAAACCCTTTTTCCATTGATCTTTAAGAGAGTTATACCCTTTTTCACTAGGGCCCCAGTGTTATGACTAGACCCCGTTATCTTGTCGCATAAATATTGTTTTTCAGTAGTGTGAATTTTTTTTTTATCGACCTTCTTGATATCGATGTTTATACAGTATGTAAACTTACTAAAACCATTTATTTGAACCCGGGCATGTCTAGGCGATAGATAAGCTTGGGATATATAAATTATTGAATCTTAACACTTTTTCAAATTTAAAAAAAGAATGCTCTGAACGTAAGTTCAATAATCTGTTACGATGAAAACATTACATACGGGTCTTATAATGGGCACTGAACAACGATGTAAACATTACACATGGGATGATACTTTTAGGGTTAACCGACTTTGAAAAAGGTGAGATGTTATAATTTTTATGTAATGATAAAATTAAAAAATTTCGACACACAGTAGCAAAAAATGTGGTAAAACACTTACCTCAACCAGCCTAGCAACTGGTTGAAAGAGATGGTTTTAGTAAGTTTACATACTGTATGATGCAATTGAATTTTCGCCTTTTAAGTGTATATACTCAATTTCAATTAAAACTTTTTGCTTACAAATAAGTACATAAACTTATTGGCCTTACGAGAAGCGATAACCTTAGATAAATGATTTGCAATTGCATGTCACATTGACAGACACTATAACTTGCAGTTCTTTGGAATAGTGTTAGTTTAATTGTGGAATTTATTTAATTGCTTGGTGTGTACGTACATAATAATATCGTCAGTGCGCCTGCAATACCGCGTAACTAACAAATTAAATAAGTTGCAAAGTACACCTTAGCACCTAAGTCAGTAAGGTACATTTTGCAACTACATGATTTTTTTACTTACGCGGTATTGCAAGAGCACCGACGATATGCTACAATGGAAGATTTAAAAACAAAATACACTAAAGATTTTCCCTGCTTGATAAAAGTAGGAAACGAATTGTTTTGCACATGGTGCAATTTACAAATCACTCCAAAAAGAGACACCATAAGAAATATTATCAGTGACATACACTATCGACATTTAGATAGTCGATAAAAAAAGCATTCACGCTCTAGTGAAAAGTAATGTCAGTGCGACAAGATAACGGGGTCTAGTTATGACAGAGAGTGTGAAAGCAATACAGCTAAAGTACTATTAATGCGCTGGTTTAACTGTCCTATGGTCACATTATGTTTAATGTTTAATGTTTATTTGGGCACAAACGGTACAAGTAAAGAAAAAATATAACAGAAAAACTTACATAACACATTGACCAGTGAAGTTGCCACAATTAACTAATACAGTACAGAGTAACACGTCAAAAATGTGCAAAAACAAACAGCTTGCTCGACGTTAAAGAATGCTGCGTTAATGGAGCTTCATTAACATGGCAAAAAAATATTTCTGCCGTTTCTTTTTTCCGACTATTAATTAATAAAAAACACCAAGAGTTTTTTTTGCTTTACAAACGTAGGTTAGATCTGGTTAGATTTATAAGTATGGAAGAATTCAAACAAAGAATGACGTTCGGAATTTAAAAAAATCGTTTATATCTCGGAATCATGTAGGTGGTGTATTCTGTGAGTAGTTACACCATTCGGCACAAGAGACGCCTTGATTTAGGCAAGGCAAGTTGTGAGAGAGAATAGGATCGCGACCAGGGTTTGAATCTAACCCGCCTCTCTCTCTCTCTCTCTCTCTCTCTCTCTCTCTCTCTCTCTCTCTTCCTTTCTCTCTCAGAATCAATATTCACCCACTTAAATGTGTTTCAGACGAAATCACGAACAGTATGATGTATGTGCCGGATAGCGCTCTAGTGCAGGAGGACGAGGGCGAGTCCCGCAAGAACTCGGTCTCGTTCGACACGGAGCGTCCGCTCGTCCCACCCGCGCCGCTTAACTCGCACCTCGCTATTTCTACCAAGAAGGTATTGTATACGTTCACTTTCGTTTCACAGAAAATCTACCAATGTCTATGTTACCATTCTTTCCACGATTTATGTAACAATCTTTACTAGTACTGGATTTTTATCATGGCTATCTCTCAATCGTAACTTTGTTGCATAGGTGGGAAAGAAGGTAATAATTAGGTAATGAATGTAGAAAGCCGAAACGACGTAGGATACACAAGTCACAACTTCTGTGAGGAAATAAATTAAAATTTACATCTATTGCCTACTTTCCGGCCTTTGCAACAATGTACTATTCTCTACTCTGGTTATTAAAACAATGAATCAATTGCTACAGGTTTGCGAATGCCCGCTAGCGTTGCCCGACGGTGTGGATGTCATCCACGCCACTCCGGCGGCGGGGCATTTGAGCTCCGCGTCGATATACCCGGCTTGTCTAGCGCCTTATATCTTAGCCACCGCCTGCTCTGACAGTACACTAAGGTAAACTGGCGTTTGGAGTAACGAACGGACTGACCAAAATTTACGGCAGTGTGGTTACTGGATGATGATGGTGATGATGATGATGACGATAAAGACGACGACGACGACGACCACGATGATGATGATGATGATGGATGTTTAAATGCAAAATAAATTAGGTATAACTTAGATTTATCGTGACTTATTGTAGTGTTGAATTACAGGTTCTGGAAATGCAGCGTTACTAAAAAGGACAATAATGAATACGATTATTCATGGAAAGAATGGGAAATGATGAATAAAGACCAAGAATCTACTATAGACATTCCAGGTAAGAATTATTGTTCTTGAATGATTTTTAATACCTAAAAGTGTCTTGATACTTGAAATAAATAAAAACGAGCCCAAGTGAAGCAGTCACAGAACTACAAACTGTTGAACAGGGCAACCGCTCCACATCAGCGCCGCATACTCCGGCCGCATAGCGTGCGCGTACAAGTGCGGGCGCTCGTTCACTCGGCCCAAGGGCGGCGCCACCGCCACCAATACCGACGCGCGCTTCGTGAACCTGTGCGTGTGCGTGTACGAGTGCGAGAGCACGGGCGGGGCCGAGTGGCTGCTCGAAGATACTATTCCGTTGAAGAATGTAAGCTTGCCGAGGGTTGGCGTGTGTGCCGATACGCAGATCGATCTGTCGTATCTGCATAATACGGCGTTTATGCAGAAGAAGCAGAGGTTGACTCAGGTTTGTGGCTACTTATTCTCCTAAAATATAAATCTAGTTTGTCTTAAACCCAGATTTATGACTGACAGTTCATAATCATTTTTGAACTTTGATTAGCTAACGCAATGTAACAAGTGTTTTTAATCCACGGTGAATTTGCACAATTGTAAATTTAAAATGGTTTGAACAGGGCCCTATCCCACAAAAGTTAACAATTACAATTTACAAGTGACAAGTTACAACTCTGTAAATATTACAAGCTTCCGTACCACAAAATATTTAAGCGACATAATTGTAGCACATTTTTTTCACAAATATGTAAAATTTTATTACAATTCCGCAATTCTACAAATCCAGCGTATCACAAAAAAATTCATACGTCAAAATGAATAGAGTTTTTTTTACAAATTTGTAAATTGTAGTGCCGATCCCACAATTAACGTATCATGAAAATTACATAGGACAAGTGGTTTTCCAGAAAAACCTACAAATTTTTAAGGGACAATTGTAACATTAAGAATCGTGGTACATTTAATTGTATTAAAATAAGAACAAATATGTATAATTGTAGCTACAAGTTGCCATTTTTCAAAACGTATGTCAACGGGAATTTACATATGTACATTTTAATTCATTCTCAGTCATTGGTTTTACTCTGAAAATGTTCAGTTCGAGCAACAGTAGTAGTGACGAAGAATTGGTGATTAGACAGCCTAGGGCATACAAAGAACGCATAAATCTTACTTATTATGTAACGGATTTCACGTTCATACAAAGATTTAGAGTGAGTAAATCTACAGTACAATTTTTACTTGAAACTATTGGAGCAAATCTCAAACATGCTACGAGAAGAAGCCGAGCTCTCGACCCAGAACAACAGCTGCTAGCCGTTTTACGATGGTTGGGTTCAGGCTCTCAATATCATGTAACGGGCGACGCACATGGTATGTCTAAAATGACATTATGTCGCTCTGTTCGAACTGTATGCACGCTGATAGTGGAAAAATTGCTTGGAAGTGAAGTAAGATGGCCGTCAAATGCACACTCAATTCCACAAGACTTTATTGCAGCATCGCATGTTAATTTTCCAAGGGTTGCGGGTATTATTGACGGATCGTTGATACCTATTGATGCCCCATATCAAAATGAACCTGCCTATGTTGATAGACACGGAAATCATTCAATTAATATGATGGTGGTGTGTGGCTCCAATTTAGAATTTTATTATGTTAGTGCCCGATGGCCCGGTTCTGTACACGACTCCCGGGTTTTAAGGTGCTCATCATTATCGCAGCAATGGGATGGGGGATGGAGGCCCTTCCCTAATGCTATAATTTTAGGAGATAGCGGTTATAGCTTAAAAAAATGGTTGCTAACCCCGAATATACCAGTGAGGGTACCCAGAAACGTCGCAATGGAAAGATTTTTAAGATCTTTTAAATCTATGCGTCGGATGGTCGAAAATGCACTTGGCATATTAAAGGAGAAGTTTCCTTGTCTTAACCATTTAAGACTACAACCTAGGAAGGCAAGTATGGTTATTTTAAGTTGTGTAATATTGCACAACATAAAACGTTTGGGCTTAAACAATCATTATACTCCGGTGATGGAGGAGGTGGATACCCAAGACAATAATGAAGATGAAAATGGCTAAGGCAGCGAAGATAATGATATCGAAGCAATTGATGTCCTGCTTTCTGTAATTGAACACTTTAATTAATTCATACTTAAAAAGAATAAACATACGTGTGACAGTTTAATTTATTTTATTTTTATTTTTATTTATACCTATAACTACATACAATATTTACAAAAAGGGTACTACGGTATTTGATCTTTTCAGACACTAGAACTTTTAGTTATACGCAACATTCTATTCAGACAAGTCATTTGCCTCAGGATGGCTATCGGTTACTGAATCTGCACTCGCATTTAGGTCGTTTTCTACAAATCTAATAACTGAGTTATCTTGCAAGTATAACGGTAACGTGAAATTCGATGGCGTGGTAATATTTAGTTCCTTTTCCAGTTTAAATAATTCAAGATCAAGTTTATAATTTTCTCTCTGCAATTTTCCAATTTCCATTTCTAGTTTTTGTTTCTTTAAATGTAATATTTTCTCTCCTTGTAATACTTTATTTAGTGCTGGCTTTCTTGAACTTGTTGAGGGTGTTTGTAAAGTCTGTGTACTATGAGTAAAAGCGTCCTGTGACCCAATATTTTCAGTGTCTGCTGAAAATATTTCGGTAGCTACTAGAGCACTTGTACCAGAAGATTCAGGGACATCCAATCCGTTTACTACCGGCGATTCCTTGCCAATAATTGATATGATTATTTCATCACTCGTGTCGAATCTAATTTTTTTCCCTCCTCCGGAACCCGTTCTAAATTTGTTATCTCTCTTTTCCTAAAAAAAAAACATGGTAATATTCTCTGAATTTTTAAAAATTCGTTTTCACTCATATGTATAATTCTTACAGATTTCTGCATTTAGTATAGTAGAACTCGATTATCGTGATTCCCTATGAAGGAACTATTCAATTTTATTATCCGTGATGAAAGGCATACCTACTATTGTATCATGTTCTTTTCCGCGACCCGAGCTGGGTGCTATCTCTGTACCAAATTCCATCAAAATCGTTTTCTTGATAAAGTCGTTAAGGTATGTATAAAACAGACAGACATACTAAAAATATCAACAAGAATTACTTCTATATTAATTCAAAACTAAATGAAATTGACATGTTAGCCTAGTTGGTAGTTACCCTGCCTACGAAGCTAGCGGTCCTGGGTTCGAATCCCGGTAAGGGCAGATATTTGTGCGATGAACGCGAGTATTTGTTCCTAAGTTTTGGGTGTTTTCTATGTATATAAACATATTTCTCTGTATAAGTAAGTTTATCGTAGTCTAGTACCCATAGTACTAGCCTAGAGCTTAGTTTGGGAGTAGGTCAATTTGTGGGAAATTGTCCTCTGATATTTATTTACTTACTTATAAAAATGTACAACACGAATACATACCATTGTGCGTCTTTTCCAATTTTGCCAAATAGTGTCTCTCAAATATTTCCAATCTTTTTCTATAATGGCCAAATCATTTAATTCTTTTGCAATTTCTTTCCATTTTTGTATTTTGTCCGCATGAGTCAACGTAGGAGAAAATTTTCCAAACAAAATATCTTTATTCTGTTTTATTAGGTTTAAAATACTTATTTTAGATTGCAAATCCATTGTATTTATAATTAATTATAGTTGCGACAACAATGCTAAATCCCTTGAAAAAAGGCACGACATTTGACGGAGAAGACAAATGACATATATATGTCAATCAAAACGGGACATAAAAGAGATACTTAAAACTCTTTAGACGATTGGCAGCTGACAAATTTGTACAAATACAGATCTACAAACCGTACAATTATGTAAATTTTCGAGACATACCCACTGCGTTTTGTGTTACGCTGTTACAAACGCTAATAATTTGTAGATTGTCAACTTGTAACTCTGACATATTTGTAATTTTGGTGATACGATTTTTTATCTACAATTTAACAATTTTGTGGAATTGTACACTTGTAAACTTTTGTGGGATAGGGCCCTGAGCTACATTGTTTTTAACATTATTGTAGATCTATTGCCAAGAGTTTTATTTTATCAAAACACCTTGCAACGAACGTATCATTACGTATTTTCAATTCATCGAAAGGTATTTCTCTAATACCTAAGGCATTTCTTGCCGCATGAATTTTGTTTTTTTGGTAGTTAAAGTCTAATCTAACCTAACCTACGTAAATAATGTTAAAGATTGCCTGAAAACACGATGTTTTCAGTAGAAAATGGCGTTAGATGAAATGATACAATCGATGAAGTCCGATAAAATTATGGGTTACCAGTTTAGTTATTTGCTTATCTGCAACTCAAATGAAAATTTCTGACTAGTTCTAAAACTGCCTTTAATCTACTTTTTATCATGTTCTACAGGTCCTTCAAACCCTGTCTTCCGATGAGAGTCGAATAAACCGCAACGGAGAGAGCGACTCCGGCAAATCCGCCGGTCTCCTCGCCGTTCCCTCCTTCAGCACGCTACAGTCTTTGCGCAAGAGTATCATGGAGAACGGGAACACTTGTCCCCTCACGCAGAAACATCTCGTGCAGCTGGACTGGGTGTCGAAGGAAGACGGCTCGCATATACTAACGGTGGCTGTGGGGAGCAGGGTGTTGCTGTTCACGCCGGTTTCTAGTGATTTGGCGCAGGCTAACTTGAAGGTGAGGCCTTACCTACCTAGCTTAAAATTAGAAGTGCGTGAGTGGAGAAGAAAGTTCTAAAGTCTCTGAAACTATTAATTTTTTGAAGTAAAAGACCTCAGAATACTTTTAGATAGTTATTTGCGATAAGTCTTGCGTGTCTTGTAATTTTTCATCTATTTATCGAGATTAACACCCGTATTTATAGTCAAGAAAAGTAATTACTTGAGTATTAGTAGTGTCAAAAGTCATAAAAAAATCGTTACTTTAGTCATTAATTTTACTCAAGTAATTACTTTTCTTGACTATAAATACGGGTGTAAAACCAGCCTATATCGGTTGTGAACTAAACTAGGGGTTTTAGGGTTGGCAACGCGCATGTGATACTTCCGTTGTTGCGAGCGTGCATAGGCTACGGTAACCCCTTACCATTAGGCGGGCCATACGCTTGTTTGCCGCCGTAGTGGTAACAAAAAAAAACGCCAAATCAGTTCAGTCCTTGATAAAAATTTAAAACTGTTAAGCGTTAGTTCATGATAGGCATCCTATGAGATACTTGAGCAGAACTCATATCATAACGCGTTATCCTACGTAACAAATTACGTATATGATGTGACGTAGAACAAACCTAGAAGTTAGTTTTGGACTATGACGATTTGTGTGACAAATTCCCGTGATATTAATTTCATTTATTTATTTATTATTATTGTCATAACAACCATGCCCTGCATAGCAACAGTTACTGAACTTTGTATTCGTTGCAGGCAATGAAAGAATCAATAAACAACAACCGCCCAATTCTTCGTAAAGCTTCTTCCCTCGCCGCACCCTTGTTCGTCGAAGAGATCCGCTGGATGCAGCTCAGGCGCATACAGCTCAAAACAGCTGACGGGCTGCCGCCTCTACCGATGCAGATATCTTGGGTGCGGGACGGGATCTTGGTGGTTGGGATGGACTCGGAGATGCACGTGTATTCGCAGTGGAAGCCAGAGAATCAGAATTCCTCTTATGGGATGTCGGGAGGCCAGGTATTAATTTCACTGTATTTAGATTGGTTGTAGTGTTATTTTACTTTAGAAAGAGGTGCTTGGTTTGTCAGATTTTTTTATGTATGTTCAACGATTACTCCGAGACGGCTGGACCGATTTCGCGAATAATTTTTAGTGTTTGAAAGGGTTATACTAAACATGTGGTTCCTTAAATCAGGTCAAGATGTGATGGTGGGACTCTGGGAAATCGCGAGAACTCTTCGATTATAATACGCACCTAATATCACATTTTTTATGAATAGGGTAAATGTCATGGTCCCATTTTGGTCTTGGAATCCATGGTTTTTTTTAATAACTTGGGAGTAGGTAATAGGTTTTTAAACATTTAATGAACTCTCAACTTGATGTTGCGTCATTATGCCTTTGTTATGTTCATTACACCAGTCAAAATAAAAAGTAGTACTGCTCGTAAACTACGTCCATGGCCATCGGAGTAAGGTTAGGCACGGAATTAGGTATTACTGACCAATAGTCCCTTCGATATATCCCTTGTTATATCAGCTGTCCTAAGCTAACCATACACCTTTCTTCACAGCGGTTCTGTTTAAATCCACCGTTCGATTGGATTCAGCCATGCCAGCTATAAAAAAACAAGTGACGAAAAAAACTAAAATAAATTACCGATGTTATTTAACTCTACAGGAAATAGAAGAAGGCGGCGAGTCCCGAGCTCTGCGTGACTCCGACCTCCGCGTATCGGCCCCTCACTTGCAGCGCGTGTCTTCCATCAATTTACAGCTGTTAGAGAGGGACGCGAGACGAAGGAACAAAGCACAACCCGACCAACCGCAGGTATAGTCGAAATTATTTTCATAATAGGAAGATCACTTGAATCACTTGAGAGCTTACCGTTGAAACAATGGTATTGTTTCTGTTATTTAAGTCCAGCTGAAAATTTTCAGTGCAAAATGGAACGAAATGATTTTTATTGGTGCTATGATATGTATTTTTTTACAAATTTATTCCTTTTTGTAGCCGCTGCTTGACTACATGCCCGACTACGGCCTGTTCGAAGCATCGCAAATGGCTTGCCCTGTGTTGCCACAGTACCATCCCAAGCAGCTAATGGAATTGCTGAATAGCGGGAAAATCAGATGGGTTAAAGCCATTCTCGCTCATCTTGTTAGGTAAGTTACATATAACCTTTTTTTCGCCATACCTATTTGGTTAAGTCTTGGCATTCATCATATGTAACAAAAACACCATGTATTACAGACATTTTTGTCTTTAGATGTATCGGGGGGACATGTGCTAACCGCGGATCGCAAGGTGACGAAGACAGTCTCTCCAGACAGGTAAGATCATTACATATTGAATGTGGCACGCAACTAGCGTATGTTGAGAAAGCACACCTATCCTTCCCTATTACGGGTTGCTATGGATCGACCCGTCGATCGCCCTAGTTGTATTAACCGTCACAAAACGTTTGAATCATATAACATTGTCTGTGTTGGTTATTTTGTGCCTAAAAGACCTGTTAACGTGTTTTCTCGACAAAGGCGATCTAAAGGGTGTTGTTTATAGCAATCTATAAAAGGAAAGGAAAAACAAAGGCAATTTTATACAAATCTTTCTCACTTGTACAAACTTCTAAATTTGCTTTGAAACTGAAATCTTAGCCCTTTACACATTATAAATAGCTTTAAACGCTTCGTATAAATATTTTATGTGATGTCAATATTTCTTTTTTTCTACAAAGAAGTTTCTAATTGTAGCTTTAAATACTAAGCGATTGGCATGCTTGGTATTGTAGCTTAGCTTACATAAATATTTTCTTCGTATTGTATGAAATAAGTAACAAATAACTTTTTATACGAGTATAAGAGGCATTTGGAAAAAAATATTTGGTTATTCTAATAGCTCAGGTTATATTAAAAAAGCAACAGTGCTCAGCCACTCAAGCACCACGAGACCGCATAATAGCCTACACTTCCCGTGACACTCCACAATAAACCCTAGCATGGAGCAAACCGGAACGTATTAACATTGAGAAGCGTCTGCGATTAGTCGTAGGCGCAGTCGCAATTGCATGTCGCACGTTGTGTTGCAGCGCGGTTGGTCGCGCTCGAGGACCCTATCGGTGTCGTTCGCCGCCGGCGCCGCTTCGCCGATAGATGGCGTTGGGCAGGTAAGTTGGAAAGAGATAATAGATTTTAAAAATGTAATCCAAAAAATACTGGATTTTTTCAGGAGCAAAGACTGGCGTTAATCTTATAAATATCGATATCAACTGCACTATGCATAGTGTGACAACTTTGGTTGTCAAAATAAAGGTTCTCCTATGCTTAATTCAATTCTTTGGAAAACGGTTTAATTTGTTTCCACTTTCTGGTATATGATACGAAAAGGTAAAGAAGTACAGCGTCGACACAGGATCTTAAAATATTTTATCACCCTGTTGTATGTCCTATCTGCTTGCATTTAAATGTCTGTGTTGTGTTCAGTCCCATTGTGTACAAAACCGACTCCATTCCAGTGTGATTTTTTCGTTTTTATTTGTATTTAATATTCAACAAGGTAATACTATTGTATTACAGGTTTTATTTTTAAAGTTTAACGCCTATATCTGTCTGTACTCTTCGCAGCTCTCAAACGGATAGACCGATTTTGATTACATTCAACATTTACTGGTTCGGGGTTACCATTATTTCGGGGGTGTTATCTGAATTAATAATAATTTTTCATTATAATATATTAGATGCTGAATCAATTGAAATATACTTCTAAATACAATTTTTTAATTCAATGTTTTATAAACCTTCAATTTATTTTAATATTATAAATATAGATAACAGAAGACGTCCAGTTGGACTACGCTGAAATAACCTCAGTGCCGCCGTTGCCACTGTGGACTTTACTCGTGGCTGACAAGGAGTCTGCCCACCACCCGGCCACTGTTCAAGAAGCCAAGGTAAGCCCTACTTTTAACCTCCTGCTGTTTTATTATTAGTAGTGCCCGGATTTTTGGGTGCGGCTTATGACAAGCTGTAGGGAGAGAGCACCGCTTTTTATCGATTATCGATATTATCATTGCGGCAAATAATATATATTATCATAAACTTTGCTCAAGTTATAAAATATAAAGATTTTCCTAATTATACTAATTTCAATAAAAATAATTAAACTTTTCGATATTTCGAAGTTTTTTCATCATCGACCGCTGATTAGTGTAGGTATCATCGGAAAGTTTTTCGATAACATCGATAAACAGTGGTGTTCTCGCCCTACAACTTGTCAAAAGCCGCGCCCAAAAATCCGGACCCTAGTTATAAGTATCAAATCCAGTGACCGTGGATCCAGCTACTAAACTAACGTAAATCAGCCAGTGACTGCAAACGTACAGACAGCAGAACTACTAACAAAAATTTGACACATACTAACAAAAAATCTAAACAATATGGTAAGACAAAATTAAGGATAAGAGTGTCACTTAGCATGATGCCGTGGCGTTTGAGTTAAGTAGCGCACAGCGAGAAAATAGATTAAATTCTTTTAAGTACCTGGAATGCCCCACAGCTAGTCAAAGACCTCCGTCCCGTCGTCCCCGCGTCAAGTATTTAAATATATACGACCTATTTAGAACACATACCTACTCAGAGTACTCAGCTTTCATCCATGCTAGCCCAGTTGCTTGGGTGTTGTAACCTAAATTACTACTTATGTTAAAAAACTGCACCGAGCAAACGTCGAGCGTCCAGTGGCGCCCTCATTAATATTATTGTTTTCTAATTAACTAAAGAAATTCCTTGCATTCAGACGATAATTTTTTGTAGCGCAAGTAAAAAAACAATTTATGGGTTTACCATTGAATTGCCGACAAACTTTTAATCGAATATTATTTCAAAGACAACGTTTCAAGTATTTTCATTTCATCGACAAGTCATTGCGTCGAGGACTCGATACTAGGTAATTTGAAACGTGGTCTTTTAATTGGTAGTTTACTTATTTCAATAGAATTCATATCATGACTAATCATTTCGGGTTTTTTTAATTGTTTTTTTTTTACTTGTAATAATATTTATTCCGCATAACATTATTTCAATTGGTAATATTTTGCTATCAAAACTAAACAGTAATGTGTCATGCTTTTCTGTCAACAGTTCATTTTCTTGGGGGTCGCAGTTCTAACCTAACCTAACCCACTTCTGTCAACAGTTCGTTTTCTTGGGGGTCGCAGTTCTAACCTAACCTAACCCACTTCTGTCAACAGTTCATTTTCTTGGGGGTCGCAATTCTAACCTAACCTAACCCACTTCTGTCAACAGTTCGTTTTCTTGGGGGTCGCAGTTCTAACCTAACCTAACCCACTTCTGTCAACAGTTCGTTTTCTTGGTGGTCGCAGTTCTAACCTAACTTACTTTAAAAGCCTCGTACTTCTATTTCTTGATATAACTAGTTATGCAATAATATTATTAATTTAATATTATCAATAAATCTTACTTTTATTATACATAGGTGTTTGTTTGTCACACTACATAATTTGAAAAATGTATAAATTTGCAATAGGGCATATAAAAATTGTATTAAAGTAATACGTCGAAGAAATGAATTGCAATGTTTTGTAGTTGTACCAATTAAGATAATTTGAAACAAATCAGCGATAAAGTAGTATTCGTTGATTAGTATTTCCACGTAGTAAGATACATTTAAATAAATAGTAGTTGAAATAAAATAACGCCAAACAATATTACTAGTACTAATGTTTCGATGAATCGTTGTCGATGAAATAATATTCGATGAAACGGTTGTCGGCAAAACAAGGGTACACCCAATTTATGAGATACGTAACAAACTTTAATAACAATTACCCTTTGAGTAGTCAGCTTAACGGGAAAAAGGTGGCCACTTTTTTCCGTTAAGTTGATAACTCGAAGGTGAATTGTTATTAAACTATGTGATATATCCTATAAGTTGTGTTTTCATTTGTAGTACAAAAACCTACCGACCAATTTCAAGAAAATACTTTAGTTTATTAGAAAACACAATAATAGTAATGAGGGCGCCACTGTACAGTCAGCTGCAAAATTGCATGGACACCTTAACGTCGATAATCCTATGAGCACTCGATTTCAAGTTCGCAACAAATAAACTAGATGGCGCAGTTTACTGATCTAGTTCAATTGCTTATTACTGCAATTTCTTAACTACACAGCACTAGAATCGATATTTCGTCTTGTCAACCATATGAGATGGTGGCACAGTTTATAAGCTTCATGCGTAGGTGTGCTCAATGGATGGGAGTTCGAATCTCGTTATTGGCAAGCATATTTTTGTTTTTTTTTTTAAATATTATTTGCTTACGTTTACAATGATGGAACATAATAAATGCATTATTTAAAGCAGGAAAAATTCGTCATTCTTAAAAATGATACTACTTTTGTGGTTTAAAATCATTTACTTCTTATAAAATATTTGAGTATAATCAGTTTATCTCAATTTGACTAATTATTTACAACATTATAACAATTTTCCATCTAACTATTGAGGTCTTAGCTTAAGTATTCATTTCCGACATCGGAAAGATGATTGAAGCTTTCCCACAATAACTAGTAATAACAAATATAATTCAAAAAAATAGGGACCGGGTTAACGTAAAGTGCGCGGTTGTTTTATACTGTAAACATTTTTTTTTAATGAATTGAACTCTGCGATTGGAGCTGCGTGCGTATGACCCAAAAACAAAGCGTAGTAATTGCTTCGATGTATTGAATTAAAATAGGGAACGTCAACGCAAATGCGTTAAACACCTGCACCTGCGCTGCGCATAAAACAACCGCGTGCCTAAAGGTTAAACGCATTGTAATAGCTGTCTTTTACAGTTTTGATCATGATCAGTCATCAATAAATTAAAAGTTCTGCTAGCTCCATGAAATAAACCAAACACATTTATTAAACCAAACACACACCAAAAAAGTTAACATAGAAATAAAGTTGACAATTTAAAATAAAAACAAATTAACTCGGGCGTGTGACAAAGGGGGCAATAAAGTATTTCGTTAAAATATATGATTAAATATCATAACATAGCTCAGAAACTTAAAAACGGCAAAATAAACATTCATTTCGTTTATTATTATTAATGTTTTACGCAGTGATGGATGATGATGATGATGACGTGATACGTTAATCAAAACCCGGTCTCCACTAAATATATCACACAAAAAATATATATAAGTGTAATTATTTGCTTAAACTTAATATCTAGTGTAGCCCCCACCTTGTTCGATCACAGCTTGCAAACGGGAGCGCATTGAGCCGACGAGATTTCTACACAGATCTGACCCGCGAATACTGTCCCATATTTTTAAACAATGAGCCTCTAAAGTTTCTGGTGTTCGCTCATTCTGTTTATCCCATCGTTGGACGATAACGCCCCACAAATTTTCAATGGGATTTAAATCCGGCGATCTAGCAGGCCAAGGAATAACTTTAATGTTATTTTCGTGCTGGCTAAACCACTCCCGCACAATACGCGAACGGTGTATCGGACAATTATCTTGCACGAAAGATATAATTGGCAACTGCTCTTCAGGATACACATTCCGAACAGTGGGCAACATGGTCTCCTCCAGCACTTCCACATAGTTCGCACTATTGGCTCGACTGGGTAGCCTCACTAGTTCTCCCGGGTCAGCTCCACTCATCCACCCCCACATGTTCACGCTGATGCGACCAGACTCCATGTTGGGCACTACGTGGCCGCTATTCCACCGCGTATTATTGCGACGCCACAGACTTAGACGTCCATGTTGACTCGATTTAAACGTTTTTTCATCAGTAAAGATGACATTAGACCAATCTAAATCCAAAAGCTCCAAAGCAAACTCTAACCTTGCTCTTTTGTGATTATCTGTCAGCGATGGTTTGACTGCGTGTCTACGATAATGCAGACCCTCACTGTGAAGAGCTCGACGGACGGTGTCCACGCTTGTGTCAAATAAACTGGCGTAGTGGTTAGTCGGTATAAAACCATTCTCCTCGTAATCCACCACCATGGCTAGACGCTGCGGCGCGTCTATAAGCCGTGGTCTGCCTGTTCTTTGACGGTGTAGCAAAGATCCTTCTTCTTCAAATCGGCGTACCCAAAGAACCACGGTTTTCCGCTATAACAAAAAAAAGAATAGTTAACCTATGAATATTAAGTTTTGTTTGAACAAAACACATCAAAAATACTTACGTTTACTCCTGTCTCTCTGGCTATATCTGATAAATTCTTGCCTTCGTTATGCAAGGCAATTATTTGCGATCTTGTAACTGAATCAATATTACAACGTGAACTCATTTTGATGAAATAATAACGCAATTAAAAACTCAGTAACCGTACGAGGAACAGTGAACAAAGGATTGTGCATAAGTTAAATGTAAAAACGAAACCGGTATTTATAAATTTTCATTCTACCCTCTTCTGATACTAACGTATTTCTTAGAAAGTAAGCAGAGCCGACTATAAACATAAACTGATAATATATTTTGACAGGTTATCAAAACGTTCGATGGTCGAACGGCATTTGGCATTGCCTATGATACAAGAGGTTCATAGTTCGATTCCGCTCGGGTAAAATGGATTTTGAATGTGTTTTTTAATAATCTAATCAATAATCCGAGTTTGGAAGTGTGGACTAAGAATAATAAAGTTGACAACTATGCAACTGCTTGGTTCTTGTGGAAAAAAATATTTTTCATATTATAAGGTAATGCAGCGCCATCTAGTGAGATCTGACTGAACCAGTAAGATTTACTAATAGCTGCTAACGCCCCACAAGCAGACAGATGGCGTCGACATTCACCTGCATAGCATTTTAATTCTCAATTGTCCATGCACTTTTGCAGCCTACTGTACATCCGGCGTACACTCGGCGCAGTCTTAAAAAATCGTAATCGTATTCAATGGATGGAATCAATCCTAACATAAGCTTTGCTTTAGTTTCAAATTGTATCTTATCTTATCTAGATGGGGTCCAGTCAGACACACGCCGACCCTGTGGGATAAGTATTAAATAATGATAAGTACTTAAAGTTCCAGGGTAGCTCACCGTAGCCTATCCACTAGCAACAGTTATAGGATCAGTAGCGCTCATATTTTAGTCTTCATTGCGTATTGTTTCGTATAAATTTTCTTATTATATAGAAAAGTAATGTCTACACCTAATCCCTTTTTGTTGGTTTCTCCAAAATAGTTATAATTTGCTTTACATTGCAGACTTACACAGAGCTGTTTGAGGGGACGATCGATATCGACGAAGACTTGGATGCGTTGTTGCTCGGCGAGGACGAAAACGTCGACCGACGGCCTTCGATGCCGGAGCGGCACCCGCTATCACATTTTGGACCTCGTCAGGGTAAGTCATTTGTCTCGACCTTCCATTTTGGCACCCTATCTACTCGTATCTATTTGATTGAGATAGAAGGAAGCGCTTTTCTTAGAGTCTCTCATATTGCAAAGATTTAGAAAATGTATACACACAGTTTTAATTTTTTACTGCCGCAAAATAATTACATAGCTTGTACAGTAAAAAAAATGGAAGCGAATAAAATACAAGGAAAATAAGCTAACGATAAACCCATGTTATTCAGTTATTGCATTAGGCGACAGTTAGAAAAAGTGGGTCTGGTAACCTTGTCTAGTCTACCAACTACGGGGCGCGTTAGTATCGCTCGTCTCCTCAAACAAATGTTGAGCAGACCTAACCACCCGTCGCGTAACAATCCTACTTAGAGCGCTCTTTCGGGCCAGCTGCCACCCAGATTAGGATGGCCTTGAGTTAACTGCCAAGGTGGGAAACAAGTCTACGGTAACAAGAGCTTCCCTACCATGACAAAACTATACGTAGATCGAAGCGTACCGGAGACTATATAGGTATTACACTTTCTAACGTTCCACAGGTCGCCTTCTCTCCCGCCTCCTGACCCACACGCACTTGCCGGGCCTCAGCTCCCTGGACCAGATGCACCTCCTAGCCTTGGCCGACACCGTGTCCACCTGCGACGCGGACTTCGCGGAGCGGTTCGCCAACAGCGCTCGCGTTGACGTGACGCAGGGCGCGGGGCAGGAGATCTTACCTGGTAAGTTTATAGTTTGAGAATCTTCATAAACCAGCGAACTAGTTTCATAGAGATAGAATGTCGATGTCTCCGTAGCTAGTCGACCTATAAGTTGAGTCTTATTTAAAAACAGTTCTGTATAATATCCATTACCAGTGTTCGGAATTTTCACGGCAAAACAAAAGACTGTCGCAAATTTACTAGGGTAAGAAATAATTTTTCATCGATATCGAGAATTACTATGGAATATTTTATAATTTAAAGTAATATGCAAAAAAAAACAGTAATTCACAGATTATTCAGTGTAAAAATTATTATTTAAGCCTTTACGACATCTTGTTTTTAATGAAAATATTGAATAACCCGTCCTTTTGCCTTTGCCGAATTTGAGTAGTAAAGAGGTGAAATATAGCGACTATACCACCTCATTGACAATAACAGACACTTAAAATGAAAAAACTCTATATTGAGACATTAAACGTCACTTCATTGATATGACAGTGCTCAAATACGAACTGTCTAGATATTATTTGTAAAACGCTTGAAAACGGACGCGAAACTTTACACAAACCTAATGTATTTTATAATATATTTATATTTATTTGGTGGACCATTATTTATTTTACTATCGATATCGATGAAAAATTATTTCTTACCCTAGTAAATTTGCGACAGTATTTTGTTTTGCCGTGAAAATTCCGAACACTGTTTATTACTGTCTAAACTTTCAAATTATTTTAAAGTAACACTAGCAAACAGGTGAATATACCTGGAATACTTACAAAGCTGTAAACTTTAAATATGACTTAAGATATGAACATCAGCGCTACCCGTACAGTGACAACCGTACCTAAATTTTTTTGGGTTTAACTTCATCATCATGCAAGTGGCGTGCCCCGTTTGGCACATGACTAAGTGCCCAACATTACTCAATATGAATTCCTGCTAGAACTTAGTTTTAAGTTTTATAACGTCATAAAGCACAATCTAAAATAATGTATATATTTTAGACTCCCTCGACGACTGTGGTCTTCGTTTCCTCCTCGCCATGAAGCACTACGGCTACTTGCTCCGTTGCTTACCTCTGGCTCAACGAGCGACTCAACAGCGCACCGGCGTTGGTACCTGCAACCTGGTGTGGGCCTTCCATTCTGAGACGCACGAGCAACTGCTAGCCATAGTGCCGGGATACACCAAGGGACAGCCCAAGTGGAGCACTATGAGGGAGCTAGGTAAGGTATTTAGTTGTTTGCGTCATCACTAAAACCTAATGTGTACCTTCCTTTCCGAGATGCATAAGTAATTTCCATAGCAGATTCGATAGCTTTACGAATTGTTGCGTTTTACGCGGTCCAATTAAAGCGTTCAGCTAAATACCATACAAAATATCAAGACGGTTTTGCCGATTAATATAAAATATTATGTGTTGTTCAGGTGTCGGTTGGTGGATTCGGGGCGACCTGTTGCGCATATGCATAGAGAAACTTGCCCGCGCCGCTTACATGACGAAACAGGATCCCATGGACGCCGCCCTGTTCTACCTAGCCATGAAGAAGAGGACGCTCCTCTGGGGCCTGTTCCGGTCCGGCAGGGACGAGAAGATGACAGCCGTGAGTAGTGCTACTGCCATTTTACTGACGTTTTGATGTGTATGTCGTATGTGTCAAATTTATGAAAGAACGTGACTAAATATATAAATAAACTTGAAGATTTTAACATGTTTTGACTAGTCATTTATTTTAATATTTCAAGGTTATGTATAATAATCCTGGTCACGGCACTGAAATGTAATGTCAAGTAGTCTTTAAATTTTGTTGCACCAACTTTGTCTTTATGACAAAAATTAATGAACGAATTTATTACAAGATAAACAACAAGCCTTAACTCTATGCAAGGTATAATACTTTCTTTCACAGTTCTTTGCTAACGACTTCACAAAGGATCGCTGGCGTAAAGCTGCGTTGAAAAACGCGTTTGTGCTACTTGGTAGACAACGGTTCGAGCACGCAGCTGCCTTTTTCCTCTTAGGAGGAGCTTTGAAAGATGCTTTGGAGGTAATTTATTATTGAACCTTATTGCTATATAAAAAAATGAAAAAAATGTGTTAGTAACCAAAAACTTTTGTTCAGGTGCTAATAACACGGCTAGGCGATTTGCAGTTAGCTATGGTTGTCGCGAGGTTATATGAGTCGGAGTGTCTGCTTTCACCAAGTTTGCAGAAATTACTTATGGAAGAAATACTTGGGTAAGTTCAAACATGGTCTGGTTTTATACTGCGATAAAAACTGTTTTAGGAATTATTTTTTTTGGAATACAATTTGGCAAGTAATTTTTTTTGTCGTCTGTTAACTGTTTATGCATACTCAGGTAAATGCATTGGGAAAAAAATTGGGATAATAGAAGTCAGTCAACGGAATTTAAACTCCGTTGCGCGTCAGATGTACTAACAGATAAATACTGATAACGCGCCGTCGGCTTTAAACTCAAGTTTCGACTCTATTCTGTAAGGGCCGTACTAGACTTTGCATTCCTTATTTCAGTGGTGAATCCGAGAATGGCGAGATTAACCTAGAGCGGGCGCACCCCGACCCGTTCGTCCGCTCCATGGCGCTCTGGGAGCTCAAGCGATACGGAGAAGCCCTAGACACACTCCTAACTCCCGCGGGGAGATTGCACGCGGCCAGTGACAACGAACCGATGCCGAGTGTGTTCAATTTCTACGTGTATCTCAGGACGCATCCCAGGCTCAAGAGGCATTACTTGCCTAATCAGGTATTGATATTCAGTACCAGCCAATAATATATCACCTTTGTGCTTACATCTCATACGGTTACCTACAAATATGACTTACCAAAATTGACAACCGATCAAGAACTAGTTGACCAATTGTATTGCTCAATATTCAATTCGTAAGCTGATTAAATAAGGTTCGAAATGGAATATAATAGGTGATATATTAATACCTGGAACCTGCTCTAACGGCAACACGGACATAAAGTTCGTGATTCGTCTATGCACAGGATACATTTTGTAAATAAAATGTGGGTACCAAGGAACTATAAAAATAAGTAAAGATAACTAAGTTATGAATAGGTAGAGCACAAAAAATGAGGTATGTATTGGGTTCTTACTTACAAATACCCTTACTACTCTATAACTCTAAATTGACTCATACTTGTTCTCTAGGGCGCAGCTCTAGCCCTCCTACAACAAGAAACTGAAGAGGGCATCACGCGCCTAGAGCGGCGTCTCTACTTCCAAACTGCCCACGGGCACTTCAAGGCCGGGTGCCCAGCGCTGGCGCTTGAGGTGCTGTCCAAGTTGCCCGCCAGGGTGCGGGAAGAAAAGCGCGCCGCGCCTGTCGCATCGGCCTCCATCGACGACCCGAACATTCACACGGGGCACCTGGATAAAAATGATGCCGTGCCTAGTAAGTATACCGTGTTCGTTGAAATAGTAATAGGCCATGGTCTAAAAAAACAAGATCTTCTCTTCCGAAAGGGACACTTTCTACGTCGTCACAAAGTTGCCACTACCCAAAAATAACTATTACCCTACCCAAATTCGAGACTTAGCCATTGCATTGTTCTGCTTTAGGTAAAGTCTGGTGACCGTGTAGGTCACGAGATGGCTTTAGATTAATAAAAGCTTTATTAATAGTAATGGGCACATAGAATGTAATGTTGTTTCAAAAGCTTTTTCTCTTTTTAAAGCTGTCATAATAAAAGAGATGGATCGGAGTATTTGTACGTTTTGTGAAGTCGAACATTTTCTTCAGCAGTTTAAACGAAGTCTACGCAGACGATATTTCTAACAAAAACCAAAGGATCTTACTTTTCTAGTCGTAGTCGATGTTTTCTGTATTATCCAATTGATTGCTCGAAAACTTACCTCTATGTTTTAGAACCAGAAGAATCGACAACTCCGAGTGATTGGGGCAACTCCGCTATGGATGTGGATTGGGGCGCGCCGGCTAGTACCGACAAGAACGACGAGCTCGTGCTCAAGTGGGATGATGAAGACGACAAAGGGTAACTAATCAACTTTCTTATTCTTATTAATAGTGTAAGCTCGAAATGTGTTTTTTGTTGGTTTGTTCTGACTTCAACGCCTCAATCGATAGACGTAAAATATTTTACAGATCTAGGTTTTAGTCCGGAGACGGACGTAGGGTGCATTTATTGGAAACTGGACCAATCCCGAGGGTATAGCGATCAATTCTTAAAGCTAGTTAATAATAAATCTTACACAAATGTATCTAGTCCGAAATAAAGCTCCAGGCTTGTGCTATTAGGGTTTGAGACAATTATGAAGATATTTACAATTAATGTCTATTATAGTTATACTTTTTATCAGCATAAACAGCATGTTTAAATACAAATTATTCCAATACATATCTCATAAAGAAAGGTGACACTTGAAAACTATAAGCTTTCTATAGGTTAATGATACTTTTCATTTCATTAGCTCCGGAGATTCAGGCGCGTCAACTCCGCCTCTGGAGATGAAATTGACCCCTGAATCCGGGCTGCAAGATACAGTAGCAGAGAGCGAGAAGGAGAAGGAAGATGAGACGCCGCCTGTCGATATCATGGCGCAGCAGCTCAAGTTCACCGCATGCCTCAAGATACTTATGGAGGAGCTTAGTACACTGGCGACTGGGTTTGAAGTTGACGGTAGGTGCAATCTATCTAGATTTTATAACGTAATCATATCGTTGACGTTATGGCACCTCTTATTTACTTAATAGTAGCTATGTGGTTGAGATTCTGGGTAAAACTTTATTACTTTTGACGTGTAATCGTATTGTCAATGTTTTAGATAGCTCTTATTTAGGTGGCAGTTCAGAACTGTTTGTATTTATTTATCTTGTTTTTTAGGCAGTACTCATCCATAATTTAATTGAGAAAGCAAGACGAATATGAATTGATGCGATAAAATACGATGTCGTACTCGTATGATTATGCAAACTTGGGGCTCGTTTTATAAAGCTACAAGTTACAATTTTACAGGTCTAAACTGGCAACTGCTTAAATGACTGGTCGTCATTGGTCGTGATTGTGTCAAATGGAAACTAGTAACCTGTAAATTATAATTTGTAGCTTTTTAAACAGGCCGTAACGTTAAGCCAAACTAATAAATATTTATAAAATACCTGAACATTGTTTGGTGTTTGAAACCTAGAAATCTTTTCATAACGTAATATGCGAAAATTTTAGAGGGTGTGAGAAACGTTATCGCGCGAGGGTTTAGTATGGATTTTTTTGACAGCTACGCGATTTAAGCGTCTCTTTACAATTCTCTTAAACATAACGAAATAAATCATATTAAACACTAATAACATGTTCCCAACCAAGGTTTATAAGTAAAACGATATTTGCAGGTGGTCACCTCCGCTACCAGCTATACATCTGGCTGGAGCGCGAGGTGGAAGCCCTGCGGCGCCTGTGCGGCTACGCGTCGGCGGGCGCGGCGGGCGCGGGCGGCGCGGGCGAGCTCATCTGCGCCGACGCCGACCCGCCGCCGCTGCCCGAGCGGCCCACGCTGCACCAGCTGCTCATCCGGGAGAAGGCCGACTTCGAGGCCAAGGTGCAGCGGGCCGTCAGGAGGAAGAAGTGGCTCAAAGGTACGGGTTTTTATTATTGGAGCTCACCGCAAAGGTCCGTTGCGTGCATCAGTTTTAGCTGACAGTTTCCACTAAATGGTTTAAAATGTCTGATAATTTGAGCGCGGGTAGGATGAGAATTGATGGTGTAGCGATTTGAAATGATGGAATACTGTGGCCACATTATACAGGGTGACACCTAAGACGTAATACAAAATGTTATTTTCTGAATCTACTCATGATTACGATCAACTATTAATATGGGACCAACTTCGAAAACGTAAACACAAAATCGACGTCTCCATACAAATTGTGAAACCAGCTGATTGCTTTTAGTATGGGAGATTCCATTTTTTTCTACCGATTTCGATATTAGTCCCATGGTAAAAGTTGATCGTACTCATGAGTGGATCCAGAAAATAAAATTTCGTATTACGTCTTAGGTGTCACCCTGTATTTAAACTGAACTGAGACAACTGTTCAGTTAAAAGTGTACGTATGTAAGAAAACATGTTAATTTTATGTACAGTCAACAGCATAAGTAAGTAATCATTTATGTACCTTGTCACTTTAACGTCGTGTTTGATACGTTATACAAAATTGTGAAACGATTGAAAGCGACGAAGTACAGAAATTATCACTTATTTATGCTGTTGACTGTTAAGATGCTATTGGACAATGTTTGACAGATTTAATAGAATATTTAACAGTAAAATCTGTCAGCTATAACTGATCGTCGTTATCTGTTCATTCGGTTGCAGGGATCGAAATGACTTTTGCAATAGTTACATAACCCAAACGTGATTGTTTCAGCAAACGAGACCCTTCTCCGCACGCTGCTCTCGTACTGCTCGCTGCAAGGCGCGGGCGGCGGCGGGCTGGCCTCCGTCCGCATGGAGCTGGTGCTGCTGCTGCAGGAGCTGGGGCAGGACAAGCAGCACCAGCAGCTGCTGTCGCCGCTGCCGATCCCCACCACGCTGCCGCTGCTGGCCGCCGCCGTCGCCACCAACAACACCGTCGTCGCCGACCCCGTCAGGCATTTGCAGGTGTGTTCTGTAACTGCTACATTTTTGGCATGGAGAAAGTAAATGAGTCAGCAGGATATAGTGGCTCTGCACATAGATATTTGCAAGCTGCCCAATGCAAATGGTTGGATCAACTTTGTATTGTTGTTATTTTCTCCAGAGCCAGAACACAATAGTGTAATAGTTTCTTACTAAATGGTCATACTATGCTTGGAAGAAAACCCATAAAATATAGAGCGAATATATGAATTCCTATTCGAGAAATCTCGAGTAAGAATTCATCTCAATGTTTTTGCTTCAAAAACTGATGTTAGGTCAAAATCATAGTTTTAAATAATGATCCATAAGACGTCACCATGGCAACGAAGTAAAAAAAAGTTTTGACCCAAATACATTGTTAACCCTTACATGGAATACTTCGGCGATTGAGACATTTGCCGCTTTCCACGGCAATAAAGTCATTTAATACATTATGTCACGCGAACCATATATGTTTTGTAGCTATATGCTCTCTCTTTGTCGCCAGTCGGTAGCCCACGATATGCTGGGCACCCTCGGCGAGATGGGCATCCCCGGCGGCTCGGCCACGCGGCTGCTGCACACGCTGCGCGAGCTCGCGGTGGCGCTGTCGGCCTGCATCTACCAGAGCCTCTGTGACTCGGACACGTTCTCTGTGAAGCACTCGCATCACACGGACCCGTAAGTGTTTACTTAGCGAGTAGTCCAGCGATTGGGATCCCCAAAATCTTCAAAATATACATGACATGATTAAATAAATTATAAATAAATATTAGGGCAATGTTTAACACAAATTGTCCTAATTGACTAAACGGTGACGATAAACATATGTATACAGGTGTGGTACGAAATAGTGTCAAGTCACAGTATGTATGGTACGGTATGTTCCGCGATTGGAGTTATGAGGTCTATGATATGATTCTAATAAATTGCGACCACAGAGACAATTTTGCTCATACTGGCTGCAATCATTCTGATCTTCAAACTTTGATAGACTCTATTTTTTGAATGTGTATTTTAATAATAAGTACATGTGACACCTTGAATAAAAAACCATCAGTTTTAACCGTTGCGGCAAAAATATAAGTCAAATCACAAAAAGTAAGACGATCTAGTGTGGTTCAGAACTACACCTTTCTACACTATTAAGGGGCTACCCGGCGTATTTTAGCGATTTTCAAGTCGATTCAAATAAGCCAAAATGTAGTACAAAAATCTGTAAAAAACATATATTTAAGCTTGGCATTTGTTCTTTATTTTTCACGGAAAAATATTTCGCAAATGTTTATATTTTAAGAGTATAATAATTTCCCGTGAACCCTTTTCTCGATCTATAATCCATTATAACTGCCTAATTATGCGATATTTACACATGAGACTTAACTTATAATTGGAAAATAATGTGAACTTTAATTTGGCCGGATGTTTTTTTAATTGATTCTGTAGTTTTTGAGAAAAAGAAAATATTAATGTTTGCGCGCTAATCCCCACTCCCGGGTCTGTGCGGGGGCGACGGGCGGCATACGCCGCTTGGCCGTCGAACGGGGAACCCGTGCCGCTCGGAGCCACGCGCGACGTGGCGACATGGCGACATCTAACGGCAAACCATGTACCACCAACTCGCCAGCGCCAACAGCGTCACAACGTCAGACAGCGGAACTAAACTGTTCTACAACGCGCAAGCGAAATTTCAACAGTCAGTTGATATATGTAGCACTTCCAACTTCATCCCAATGGACTTTGGTCCCCAGGCATAACACCCGCCTGGAGAGAGATTTCTCTATTGCCCTCTCTAACTACATTGGTGACCCTCGACAATGGACAATTACGCAACCTGACGACCTTCCAAGCAAATGACGCAGTCTCACAGCAAGCCGACTTACCCGCACTGTGCACCACTAGCATTCTGTCATAATTTATCTCTTATGCCTGGTGTCTACAGTGTGCAAACACTACTCTCACTCAAAACTACGAGTACTTTACGAGCAGGTACACGACTCACTGTTGAACTCCACTGACGAGTTTGTTATATTTCTGGTAAATATTATACAGGGTGTTTGACAGTCGGGTGTAGGGGTTTTAAGGGGTTGTAAGGGTCATTCTGAACATTTTTGACCACATTTACTATTATGCTAAGTTTCACGGTTTCCGAGATATTGATCATTTTAATAGGATTTTTTGTAATTTTTCCTTATGTCCGTCATACAAAAAACCCCTTAATTCAAGTATTAATTAAAAAAAAAACCAGTGTTTTCTTGCATGACTTGAATCACTATGAAATAAGGAAGTTTTAAAGCTACATGCCATTTTTTTTTCCTTGCAACCTTTTGAGTAAACGCGCCTAAGTTACTTTCTCCATACTAAGAGAACCCCGCGTTTGTGTTTCACCAAGTATGGAAAAACCAATTTTGTAAGGTTACTCAAAAAGTTGTAAGGAAAAAAAATGGCATGTAGCTTCCTTATTTCATAGTGTTTCAAGTCATGCAAGAAAACACTGTTTTTTATTTAAATTAATACTTGAATTAAGGGGTTTTTCGTATCACGGACATAAGGAAAAATTACAAAAAATCCTATTAATGATCAATATCTCGGAAATCTCCTATTAATGATCAATAAAAAGTCTCAATACCAACTGCAAGTTATAGTAGTACGCCAACAATCCGTAAGATGTCGTTAGCGGCCTAAAAAGTTGGCCATTGTAGTACATTTACTTTATACTAGATGGCGTTACGAAAAAGCGATGGCGCATGTACGTAAACTTGCAGAGGTGAGGAAAGGAAGTGGGGAGGGAAGAAGTTGAAATGCTCGAGGTCATCGAGACGGGGTACGCCCTTAAATTGATTCATTCGATAATTTTGTCTTAATTAATAAAAGATGTGTATTCAGTAAGTACCGCACCGGACTTCACATATTATCAAAAATCTACTAGCGCTTCCCAAGAGGAGACCACTGCTGAAAAGAAATAATAATAATAATAAGCATTTATTTTGAACCAGAATGAATATACAGTTCATAGATGATTAGTAACAAACAATACTCTTAAAACTATGTTAGCAAACAAACACATAAAATGTAAAAAAATAAGATAAAATGTCCCCTCTGGGCTCCACATGGACTGAGTTCCGCAAGAAATTCATGTCAGTAATTTTGTTAAATATGGCTTATGACAATGATAATACTTAACTTCGCATTGTATAAAACGATGAACATAAAAAAAACATGCGTAGTTGAGCAGGAAAACGTGTCAATACTCAAAACTCAAAAAAAACTTACCTAAGACGGTACTAGACAATCACATTAAATAAACTTTTGATTCGTTGTCCTACAGAAACCGTGTCTGCTAGGTATCGTATATTGAATTGTAGTGTTAGTTTCTTTCGATCCATTCATCCCAGCTCTTATGAAACGTCCTATACATTAAATCTTTTTTCCACAGCATCATAGCGGAGACCCCAGGCACCCACTCGTCCCACATGCTCGCCCGGCAAAGACGGTATTCCACCGAGGAGCTCACTGTCACAACGCCGCCTAATAAATGGCCAGGTAGTGTTCTTGGTGTGTCTCGTTATAAAGAGATGGTGATAAGCAACCTCTGCCAACCTACAAAGATTTAGCAATAAAATTGGAGATATTTTTAATTGCCCATCAAAAAAATAAAACTTGGAACACGTTGTTTTTTATGTGCATTTAAGTATCAACCATGAAGTTGTAAATCACAACGATCGACGAATTTGTTTTGTGTGAATGGTCAGTTGACACAATATTGTTTAACACCATCCTAACTTTCATAAGTTAGGTTGAACTACCTGACTGTAGGCGTACAACATTACTGCAGGACAACCTTACTCTTTTTGTAGTTGTACTCCGATAACCATAAGGTTTAATTTTCAATGATTCATTGTTGGTGAAGATCGCATTCAAATCTACCTCATAGTTTAAAAGAACGGAGCAGATAAACACAGATATTTAGAGAATCATGTCGGTTCAAATAATCTTATATTGCACAGATGGGGTCTTTCGGATACACTCAGATATTTTAGGATCTTTTGTGCATTTACACTTCTTACACAATCACAGACAGTTTTCTAACGAGGTTTTTCCTTCACTGTAAGGGCATCGGTTAATGTATTTGAGTTAGAGAAACTAATTGGTACATAGCAACCGATTTTCAGTCAACACCCTAATGGCCGTACTCAGAGTCAGTTAAATGACGATTCAATATTCCTTCCTTTTTATAAACAATTTTGATAAAGGAACGAGTTATGTCAAAAAATACGGCGGCAAGCAAAGTCGACGCTCTTCTAAATACCCGATCATGTAAGAGATTGTAAAGCGGCGCTTAAATCACGTAGCTGTAGAAAAAAACATACAAATTTAGCTTCGGGTCAACGTTTCGCACGCCCTCAATCAAGTCCTATTTCCACGATTTTTGAATATGTTTCTTTTTAATTTGTTTCTTCGCGTATATTGAATACTCTTAATCAACCTCTTTTTTGTAGGCGTATCAGCGCTCCGCGGGCTAGCGCTCCGCGCGGCGGAAGAGGAAGAGGCCCCGCGTCTCCCCGTGCTGCTGGCCGAAGCCTTCTGCGCGGTGTACCTGGCGCTGCTGGGCTGGGCGCTGGCGGCCCGCGACGCGCACCTGCTGTACCGGCTGGCGGCGCACACGGCGGAGGCGCGCGCGCACTCCAAGCTGTTCGGCGGCGGCGTGCGGCGCCTGCTCACCACCGCGCCCGCACCGCCGCAAGTAACTTATTCATGCCACTAATCATTAACTGCTTTTTCATCACACTTGCTCGTAAATACTATCCTAACATGCTAGAAAAATCGACCGTAAATCCAAAATAATACCCGCGGGCCTTTTTTACCATTACGCCCTATCGTGCGTAATAGTTTCTTTTTTAAATACAGGGTGACAGGAAATTCGCCGTATTCCTTGAAAGGGGTTATTCTACAGCTCATTTGTAATGATTTAAGTCCAGTTAACCAGGGGTCAAAACTCTTTGGTTTTCGAGTTATTCACGTTTTTAGTTTTTTTTTTAAATACCCTCTTTTCGACCTAAAACTAGTAATTTTGTAAAAACTTCGTCATTTAGAAATGAAAAAAAGTATTTTTCGAATAGCCAATGAACCACTGATTACGAAAAATAAAAAAAAATTACAAAAAAATGCAAAGTTTTGCAAATAAAAGGATTTGAAGTTAGAAGTTCAAGTAATTATTCAGAGAGGTAATGCAGCCAGTGTTATAGGGACTATGCCGCGCGCGGACCTGCTAGAGGGGGTATTCTTTTTGTAGTGGTGATTTTTATTTTAATCTTTAATTTTTCAGTAGCTTAGTTTTATTTTAATTAAAATAAGTTTAGTTTTTAACTTTGAATTGTAGATACGATTGTATTGTAGTATTACAATAAAATTGTTAGTAATTATTTTCCAAATTTTGTAACATTTTAAAGCATAATTAAAAAAAAGTATGACACTTCGCGTACAAATTACAGGAATAATTTGCTTAATTTATAAGCTTTCTAAAAAGGTACAATTTATGACATTTTAATATTAATTTTATTTAAAAATTTACAATTAACAATAATAGCAGAAATGTTTGCGGTTATAAGCTCCATCGTTTCAACCAAAAAACACGGGAAGCGTTCGGTTGTAGTAAAATGAATTTAGAACACAGTTCTTTTTTTAAAATTCAGCTATGGGCTTAGTGTCCTATTTTTAAATAAATTTTCTTTTTAAAAACCTAAGGTGCGTTCCATTTTTAAATTTAGAGCATCTCAAATCGTTCTCTTTTTTAAATTTAGCTAATGTCTTACGACGTTCTATTTTTAAATAATGATGCTTTTTAAAAACAAAGTGCGTTCCATTTTCAAATTTCGAGCACCTCAAAGTTTTTGAGTGACCTACGTAATCAGTTAGTTTCAACTTTCTTTTCAATTCGGACGATATTGATAATTAAGCTTCTTTCTCAAATGGCTGCTTACCAATTCGAAGAATACGCAGATATCGTTTATTGTTACGGACTCTGCGATGGAGACGCCGCTGCAACTAGAAGAGAATACCAACGTCGCTACTCTAACCGCCGTTTACCTCACGTAAGTGTGTTTGGTTCATCGTACCGTCTTATTCGGGAAAGAGGATCAGTTCAACGCCGCCAAGCTGACGCTGGAAGACCTCGAAATGATCCTGCTGAAGAAGAAGAAATCCTTCAGTGTTTCCAGGCAGACGGCACTACTTCGACGAGAAATGTGGCTAACCAGCTCGGTATGTCGCACTGGAAGGTGTGGTTTACACTGCACTCAGCTCGGCAGTACCCGTATCATTACACTCCAGTACACGCTATTGAAGAGGGAGACCCAGCGAGAAGGATAGATTTTTGCAGATTCTTAATTAATGCAGATATCGAAGATCTCGAGTACCTGAAGAGAATTTTGTGGACAGATGAATCCAATTTCGACCGTAACGGGATAACAAACTACCACAATCTGCACTTTTGGGCTCCCAAAGGTCAAAACCCAAAAAAATCAAGAGAAGGTGCTCACCAGCAAAGATTTTCTTTGAACGTGTGGATGGGAATCGTGCACGACAATTTGATCGGACCTTTCTTTCTGCCAGCACGATTGACCGGCATCGCATATGAAAATTTTTTGAGGGATGAGCTACCGACGCTACTTGAAGATGTGCCGCTTGCGACAAGAAGGAACATGATTTACCAACACAATGGCTGCCCCGCTCACTATTACCGGGGCGTACGACAGTGGATGGATCAGAACTACCCAAGAAGATGGATTGGTCGAGGCAGCCCAAACCCTTGCCCAGCCTGAAGCCCGGATTTAGCTCCATGTGACTTCTACATCTGGGGGTCACATGAAGGCGTTGGTCTACGATAAACCGATAAGTAACGTAGAAGAGTTAAGACAAAAAATTGTAGAGGCGGCACAGACAATGAAAGATAGGCTTTCGAGACGAGTAACAATCACCGAAGTACGAAAAAGGCTTCGTGCTTGCATTCGAAACCAGGGCAAACAGTTCGAGCAAAATTTGTGATGTAATTGATTTTAGTTTTTAAGATTAAAGTTTATTTGATAGTGAATCTGTTTTTTTCCTTTTTATCCTAACCTTGCTTAATCACTTATCAAAGTATCACTTAAGACTTAAGACAGAAACTGAAGGCAAAAAACCCCACGAATTCGAGACACAAACAAATTAAATTAATTAAACTAATGACCCTTTGTTTGTGTCACCAAAGGCAATCTGCTGTGCCTTCTACATCAAGAAGATAAGTTAAGATAAGAAACAGAAGACAAAGTAAGCCCTCGGAGAATCTAAAACGACACAAACAAACCCATTAGAGTCAAGTACGCTAAGTAAAGTCTTCTAGCTGTTGTGCTATTATTATTATTAATTGTATTTTTTTTGTATTAAAATGTCATAAATTGTACTTTTTTAGAAAGCTTATGAATTAAGCAAATTATTCCTGTAATTTTTACGCGAAGTGTCATACTTTTTTTTTAGCTAAAATGTCACAAAATTTGGAAAATAATTGCTAGAACTTCTAACTTCAAATCCTTTTATTTGCAAAACTTTGCATTTTTTTTTTATTTTCCGTAATCAATGGTTCATTGGCTATTCGAAAAATACTTTTTTTTATTTCTAAATGACGAAGTTTTTACAAAATTACTAGTTTTAGGTCGAAAAGAGGGTATTTAAAAAAAAAAACTAAAAACGTGAATAACTCGAAAACCAATGAGTTTTGACCCCTGGTTAAATGGACTTAAATCATTACAAATGAGCTGTAGAATAACCCCTTTCAAGGAATACGGCGAATTTCCTGTCACCCTGTATTATACGTGGACTCAAACTATCACAATACGTCAGGACCCCAACTCTTGTGCCATTCGATATGAACTTTCATTCGAGATGAAATGTCAGTTGCATACAATTTCCTAAAAATCTCGCATATAAACTATTGATCTCGACTGTCACTAGAATCGGACTCCGAACCCGTTTGACATTATCTGTGGTAAGTCACAGACAATGATGTAGTCTGCCGAGACATATCCTATAATCTGTGGTCTGCCGCTAATAAGTTTAAAATATGATCTTTTGTCTGATTATATTTCATTTCCTCGCAATTGTGATGAAAAAAATTTTATGTTACACGGGTGGTAAAATAAATGCAAACCTCGAGTCATTAAAACCCTCAGCCTTCGGCTTCGGGCTTCTAACAGACTCTCGTTTGTAATTCTTTCTTTACCACCCTTAATACACAATGTACTATTATGTACATTTCCAAACACATAACGTCTCTATATTGAAGATTACGTTGTGTCAAGCCTTATAATTGTTTAAAACATACCTGATTATCCTTGGTTACCGTGTTTTCCTCTATGGTTCCAGCAAGTGTGAGCGAGGCCCTTAAGCCAAGCCGAGCCGTCAGTTTTGACGTTTGACATAGCGTTTGTGTCTTTTGCCGCGAAAACAGCGTAAAGCTTTGTAAAAGTGAAAAATATAGTGAAAAAGTTGTGATCAAAGTGCATAATTCGGAATTATGATGAGTTCCGATCAGGAGTCAGACCCTGTGGTGCATCCCGACCCGGAGACGGCCTCCACCGCGCTACGCGGCTCGGGATCCGATAGGCGAATATCATCGGATGATAGTTCGTCATCGTCTTCCTCGGAGGAAGAAGTAAATCCGCCACCAAATAAGCGACCGCGGAAGACTCACGACGAGCCCTATCCGCAGGTTGCATACGACCCACGAGTCGATACTTTACTGTCCCAAGTAAGTTATCTGACCAATTATATTATGCATGTTAACGGACAAAATTGTTCCCAACAAACTGATCGCGACAAAACTACACAATTTTTAGTTCCTCCTCAAGATCCTAAAAGGGTTAATTTAGGGGAAATAACCACTGAGGTTAAAGATGACAATTATTTAGCCCAAGCAGACCAGAATAGGCTAGCAACGTTGAACAAGTTACAACAATTCAACTCGCCATCATGGCAAGGCATTAGGTATAAAAAGTCTTTAAAATCGGTATTAGCAACCCCGGGGTTCACTGAGCTGAAACTGAATGATGAATTAATGCATCTCAAAAAAGGGAAAGATTATTTAGCCACAACTGAGAGAGTTTTGGCAGGCCTCGCCAATGCTGTATTAATGCAAAGAGATCATTTACAAGAAGACTTACAAAAGTTAATTGATTGGAGCAACAACAATGAGCTTACTCCTACATCATTGTATGAAAAAGTAAACTCACTCTTTGGGCCAGGTTCGGCCACATCAAAAGACTCAGAACTTATAATGCAAATTATTGTGGGGAAAAGAACAGAGTGTATGGAAGTACGACGGAATTATTTGCTTAGCGAAGTTACTAATGCCAATTTAAAGGAAAGTTTAAAAAATATACCACCTAGTGCTGAGCATTTATTTAGTAGGGAAGCACTGGCCCCACTCATTCAGTCTTTTGGAGGGACTCAAGTGTGGTTAAACACTCCTGCTTATATTAAAGAAAAAAGGGGGGCCCCATATACAAGTACCAAGCAGTCAGAAAGTGGTGGTAATTATGATACAGCAAGAAAACCCCAAACAAATCAAAATGGTTTTAAAAAATATAAAAGATATAATAGAAAACATGGTGCTAAACAAAATAAGCCATTTCATGCCAACACCTCATCAAACCTACAGCACAAAAAGAATTGACAATCAATCATTTCAAGGGGGGTGTCTACAATTACATCAGGAGGAATGGAAACAATTAGAGGCCAATCAATTTATATTAAAGACTATAACTGGTTCACGAATCCCATTCAAAACCAAACCTCCTCTCACCTACCCCTCACAGCTTCAACTAAAAAGATTTACAACCAGAAGTTCCCCAGAGATGACAGAAATCATAAAGAAATTAAAGGAACAAAAGGTGTTGGAGAAACCTCCAATAAAGAACCCGGGTTTTATATCGAAGATGTTTCTGGTAAACAAGTCAGATGGTGGGGTCCGCCCCATTTTCGACCTACGTGGCCTCAACCTACATGTATCAACGAAACACTTCAAACTGGTCTCGCACACTACTGTTCCAGATTTCCTACAACATCAAGACTGGATGGTAAAAATAGACCTGACACAGGCTTACTTTCATGTCCCAATTTTGAAGAGTCACAGAAGGTTCTTACGGATTGTTTACGAAGGGGAGCTTCTTCAGTTAACCGCCCTTCCATTTGGCCTATCATCTGCCCCGCGAACCTTTGCTGCCCTATCGAACTGAACTGCGGAAGTCCTTCGAGCAAAAGGTTTTCGAGTTCTGGTTTATCTAGACGATTACCTGTTAGTAAACCAGGACCGTTCCAAATTACAAGCTCAAGTTGTGGAAACTGTAAGCTTTCTGGAACATTTGGGTTGGCACCTAAATTATTCAAAGTCAATCCTAGAACCGACTCAAGAACTGGAATATTTAGGACTTTGTTGGAACACACAAAAAAATTCCAAATCATTGCCAGAACTAAAGATCAAAAGGATAAAAGAGAAGCTATCTCTACTCGAAGCACGAAGCAAGTGTACCCTGTTAGAAATTCAGACCCTATTAGGCCATCTCAACTTTGCCAATTCAGTGGTTCAGAGAGGTCAGCTGCATTGCCGAAGGCTACAGATCTTTCTAAAACAGCTAAGCCAGGGCAGTCGTTGGAAAAGGCAGGTGATTCCAACAACAGTGCTGACTGAGTTTCGATGGTGGAAGAACGCTCTTCACCATGCATCAGCACCTCTGGTCAAAAAGAGTATAACACACTTCCTGACGACGGACGCAGCGGATGCGGGATGGGGAGCCCAATTAAACGGACTCCATCTGTCAGGGACATGGTCCAGGTCTCAAATGTCATGGCATTCAAACATGAAAGAGATGTACGCAGTGTATGCCACATTGAGGAACCAGAGGAGCAATCTCGGCGATGCTCACATTCTGGTTCAGTCCGACAATCGGACTCTAGTTGCCTATATCAGGAAGGAGGGAGGAACGAGGTCACTCCAACTACTGACATTGACAACCAGACTACTGAAATTGACCGACCAGCTGAATGTTTCACTGTCGGCTTGTTACCTTCCGGGAAGGTTCAACGGGATAGCAGACCGCCTGTCTCGAGGAAAGGCACTACCCGAATGGCACCTGCTCTCCGAAGCCACGGAGGCTATATTCGCAAAGTGGGGAGTGCCAGAAATCGACTTATTTGCGTCAGCAAAAACAAGAGTTGTACCAAGGTACGTAACACTGGATTCGAGAGATGGTTTAGCCGAATTCTGCAACGCATTCAGTCGACCTTGGGTGTACTGCCTAGGGTGGATCTTTCCACCTCCCAACCTGCTTCCTCAAGTACTGTCTCATTTGAACAGAGCAAAGGGTACATACATACTGATTGCCCCAGTGTGGAACCAATGTTACTGGACGCCGGATCTAGAAGCACGAGCCTTGGAAAAACCACTACCAATAGTGAACCTGAGGAGTCTTCTTATAGACTGTACCACGGGCTACCATCCACCTCAAATAGAACTACTAGAACTACAAGCTTGGAAAATTGGGGGTGGAGCGATCAAGTAGCTAGCTGGAACGATAGCGAAAAACAACTACTAAAGAGCAGCTGGAGAACATCTACTTTAAATACCTATGCACCAGCATTAAAGAGATGGATCTCATGGTGTACAGAACATGGCATAAATGACAAATCACCACATGGACAGGATATAGCTAAGTTTTTAGCATCTTTACATTTAGATCATAAACTAGCTTATAGTACGATTTTACTGCATAAGTCTGCAATTTCAACATATTGTGCTAACTCATTAAAAATTTCAAATAATTTTCTCACTAAGCAAATTTTAAAAGCTATAGCGATAGCCAGACCTGTTCCTCAAAAGTTACCCGTGTGGGACACTAAAATTATATATGACTGGTTGTTATCAGTCTCCTTAAATAATACACTTTTTGATGTAGCAAGACGGACAGCAATTATCTTATTACTGGCATCCGGTCGTAGGATACATGACCTAACATTACTTACTATTTCAAAAGATTGCTTCATAGAGTCTAATCCTAACCTTATTCTTTGGCCAGTCTTTGGCTCAAAGACTGATTCAGCATCCCGTAGGCAATCAGGTTGGTGTTTATCACCACACCCAGATGAAAGAATTTGTCCTCTTAAGCACATTAATAAATTAATTTCTATTTCGGAATCTAGGCGTGCTCAAGTAAATAATTTATAACAGTGACCGGTACTGTCAAAGCTGCTTCTAAAACGAATATAGCAGGGTGGATAAAAAGCATATTTAAAGATGCTGGAGTTGATGCTTCCCCTGGGAGCGTTCGATCAGCAGTGGCTTCCAAGGGATGGCTAGATAACAGACCCGTTGATGAAATATTAGAGAGAGGCAACTGGAAATGTTTTAAAACTTTTAGAAATCATTACTATCGTTCTGTGCAAAGGACTGTGAATAGTCACAGCACCGACATGTTGCATGACAATTTTAATATTGTTTAATTATTTCATGTTATGTTTGTTAATTTTTTATTCTAATAATGCTACTTGACTGCATAATGATTAGCAGTTACTTTAAGTTCAAACTTATTTTAAGACTGATGATTGATCTCATTAAAGTTAACTATTGAATTATAACTAACAGTCTTTTATTATGTATCATAGTACATAATAATATAATCAATTGTACTGAATTTGATTATTTCACATAGCGTTTGTGTATTCCTTTCAACCAGCAGATATCAAACAAGTCTTCAATATAGAGACGTTATGTGTTTGGAAATGTACATAATAGGAATGTTTTGCATTCCAACAAAACATATATTATGTACTGAACAAACACATAACGTCTCGGCAAGGACCTTGCTGTTGAAGACACTATGACAAACGTCAAAACTGACGGCTCGGCTTGGCTTAAGGGCCTCGCTCACACTTGCTGGAACCATAGAGGAAAACACGGTAACCAAGGATAATCAGGTATGTTTTAAACAATTATAAGGCTTGACACAACGTAATCTTCAATATAGAGACGTTATGTGTTTGTTCAGTACATAATATATGTTTTGTTGGAATGCAAAACATTCCTATTAACTGCGCCGAGCGTACGCCGGATATACAGTGGCGCCCTCATTACTTTTATTGTGTTTTCTAATAAACTAAAGTATTTTCTTGAAATTGGACGATAAGTTTTTGTACTACAAATGAAAATACAACTTATAGGGTATATCACATAGTTTAATAACCATTCACATTAGAGTTATCAACTTACCTGAAAAAGGGTAATTGTTATTAAAGTTTGTTACCTATTCCATAAATTGAGTTTTTTCTTGCACTAGACAAACATATCGTCCGATTTCATGGAAATTCTTTAGTTAATTAGAAAACACAATAATAGTCATGAGGGCGCCACTAGACGCTCGGCGTTTGCTCGGCGCAATCTTAACCTGTTATCGTATTGTCAAAGTTTTTATATCTCTTATCTACTTAACAGTAATGACACTAATGACGGCCAAATTAAAAACAGTACGTCAAAAACAATATTGTTTGAAATCGCAGAATGGAGGCCCTTATTGTTACCGCGGTTATCTACACAACACTATCTGACATTTAAATTGTACCAAGCCCTAAGTTTTTTTGGAGAAGGCAAACAAGCACACAGACCTATAGTAAACTTTCATTCATCTCAAGACTGCAATCCAAAGACTGCGAATGCGTTTCCATTCCTAAGGACTGAGGTGGAATGCCTTTATGCTAGTAACAGCGGTTGTATTATCCCGAACGAACACTTTGTTTAGCGGTAGGTTAAAGATAAGATAGTGGTAGCAATCCGAACGGACCCTGCATAAGGTCCTACCACTAACTGTAAATTATTTATGTTATCCGGGTACGTGGTTGCCAGTGGCTACTATCCTGGCTTAATATCAGACAAAACGACAGCAGTTTTTTTTTAAATTTGCTTATGGGTTCTCAAAATGAATTTGTGAATGTAATATAATAATATTGCTATATCTATTCCCTCTATTACGAATACGTGAAGGTGCTATTAAGGTATGTGATGTTTGTAGCCGCGAGTGCCAGAGCTTTATTGTCTTGTTATATAATTTCAAACATTATTGACATTTTGCACACAGAATCTTAGTTCAACTCTTCACGTAAAGTTAAGCCGATCCAAATATCAATCACACTTTTGTCCGTAGCCGAAGCTGGTGGAACGTGCAGAAGGCACCTCCGTGTGGTCATCTCTGCGCGAGAAACGCGCACTCCTCAACATGCGTCTCCTGGGCTTGGCCCCGACCGCCCCCCACAAGAACATCCAGGAGGGCCGGCCCACCTACCGGGAACAGTTCGTGCCGCCCTACTGCAGCATATTGACTTTTCTGCTCACTAAGGTATGTTGTGGGCATTTTTATAATTATACCTATAAACAGCTTCAGTGATTTTAATCCACGAGAGGACATCTCATTACTACTTTTATTTTAACGTTCATTTACGCAACCGTGCAACATTCATTTGTAGGGGGAAGGAGGGACGCCACCGTGGGATGAAACACTATACCAACTATAGAAGCTATAGTATAGCTCATCCGTTTTAATATATTATCAAGACCAGATGTTTTTATTTCCTCTGTTTTGTGTTGCCATGTAGATGTAACTTTAAAATGAGTGATTCACTGACGAAATGTGAGCGTCCTCGGCAGCCTCTAATCCATACACAGCTTTAGATCGGTTCCCCGAACTGATTTATTCCGCGTATCAAACTTTCCATTCGCATATTATTCCCCATTTAATTTTTTTCCCTATTGCATATTTTCCATTGTGGATTTCCCATTGTAATTAAGTTCAAATAGGTGGAAATAGGTAGATAAATTTAGGTCATGTTAATTTTGCAAAAGGCCCCAATTGCCATAGCCGTCGACTTAGTGAGAATAGATTTTTAATTGGGAAAAAATGCAAGGGTGGAAACTCCAAAATGGAAAATATGAAATTGGGAAAAAAACTAAATGCGGAAATATACTAGGAAAATATACTAGGAAATATACTAGGAAAATCCTAGGTACCTACCAACTCCTACCAGCTTCAGATGTAGATTTACTTATACTAGTGTAACACAAATGTAAATGTAACCGACCATTTCAGCCGACCATCGAGCAAGACCCTGAGAATAACGACTACGATTCGGCCGAGTCGGGACCAGAGGACGTAGAGGACAGCGGCAGCGAACCCGACGACGATGACATATTTGACACCACTACTACTAGGTGAGTTCGGTTTTTTTAGTCGTCATTATCATCACCATCAGCCGCAAGACGTCCACTGCTAGACAAATGCCTTCGAAATGCAACTGAACAATATTTAATTGCGTGAGTTAGCAGCATCGATTTTGAAAGCTGTCGTCCCTACAGTTTGGCTGTTCTAAGAGGGCCGATTTGACAGCTGTCATCTTAGTACAAAATATAACGTCAAACTCATATTTTGCACTTAGACAGCTGTCAAATCGGCCCTTTTAGAACCGCCAAACTGTAAGCGTCGCCGGTAGTGTGCATATGTACGCATTAAAACTACAAGTATGGCTCACCCGTAAAATAAATCAGATGTAATATATGAGAAAGATTTGTCAGGATCGTAGCAGGTGGAAAGAAGTGATCTCTGCCTACCAATCTGGGCAACTGGGCGTGATTTAATGTATGTATGTAATATATGAGAATAGCCATGTAAGTAGTACTATCGGTGCTAGTGTTTGCTTGTTTGCCCGCAGGGTGGAAAAGCGCAGCAAGCTACTAAACACGGAGCACTCTGACCCGGACTCCTATTCATGGATTCTGATGCGAGTCGCGGTGCTGCGGTTAGCGCAACAGAAACTGCAACATTTCCTGCAGCTCTGTGGAATTGAGATGTCAGGTAATGTCCATATTAATTTAATACTTTTAAATTTGTGTTTTTTTTTTCAGTTGGCTTCAAAAATTATTTATCTACTGGTTACCTCTTTTGATTATATTAAAATAGATGTTGAGTCAATTTAATAATAATTATGTAATTTCGGCAGATGATTGCATTGTATCGAAAGGGCGCATGGGAAATACTTTTGTATGAAAGCCAGCTAAAAAAGGTCTTTTAGTGTTCTTAGTTTCATTATTCAAGTTGGTCAAGTCAGCTGGCTGATTGACATAGACATAGACGCACTTTGGTGAATTCCAATTGTGAACATAGATAGTGTTAACAATAGTAAGAGGAAGTATTAGGGCTGCCGTACAATCAGCCACTAGTGGCGACCATACCACATTACATTAGAACGACTAGTGGCCTACAGAAGTTGCAGACGCGTTTTTCATACATGGTGTTAAGCATCTATGCACATCGAGCGTTTTGAGTGGCCGCGTCCAAGCCACAAGCTTCGGGAGTCGTCCGCGTTCACTACTAGTGGCAGCGTTTTGTCGCTCACCTCATGAGCATAGTCGCACACTCAGCGACCAGTGGCCGCAGTTAGTGGCTGAACCACTAGATGTGTTGCTTTTGGTGGCTGTAATGTGCGGCCGGACTAACGTGTTATATTTGTTCCAGAGCTGGCCACGACGAGTCCCACGGTGCACGGCGCGCTGCGGCGCGTGGACCAGTGGCAGCAACAGCTGGCGGAGAACCTCGAGGCGCGGGCCTCCCCGCCCGACTACATCCCGGGCTGCTTCCCCGACCAGACCCCCGGCCCGCCCATCAACAAGTACAGGTCCGTCGCTCTCAACAACAACGACCAACTTGATATTCACCGGGGAGTTCAAGTCGTCACTTATCGGGAGTCGGGTCCGACAAAATATCATATTTAATGTCAGCATCTACATTTCTTATAAATAAAGCTAATGCCCTACTTTGAAAATCGAAGTACGAAGTTACGTTGGCAACATCTCTGTAACTTGTCATTCAAGACTAAATCGAGAGAAAAGGATGGAGCTAACTTAACTTCGAACTTCGATTTTCAATCTCCAATCGCCTCTGCAATCGAAAATTATTAATTTATTTTAAATCTTCGTCCTCTAAGGGCAAGAGTTAGTCCTAATTCTATAAATGTTGTTTCAGATGTTTACTAGAAAAGCACAACACACCGTTCAGTTCGAATCTATTCAGCGCCGCACCCGCGAGGCGGTTGTGGAGCTTCCTCGTTCGGCAAGAATTAGTCCAAGTAAGAAGTTAACTAATCTGACACATCACGATTACCTATTTACGAAAACTGTCAAGACATATGGAATTGACAAGATTTCATATTTTCAAGATTTAATTTTATTCGTTTTATAGATACTGTTTGGAAGGAGAAAGACACTAATAGTTTTAAATTTTCTCTAGAATGAATAATTATTTTATTATTAATTTATTAAGATGTACTTATTCTAAAAGGGCGTAACTTCATTTCTACGACACAATGGACATTTATTACGTTAGTCCAATCTGTATATAAAAAAGTATCATGTCAACCGATAAAGGGCCACTTGCACGAAATGTTTAACCCTGGGTTAAGACACTAACTCGAGTTAAAATGACAGTTATCGTATGAATCTGACGTCTACTAACTCGAGTTAGTGCCTTAACCCAGGGTTAAATTCTGCGTGCAAATGGCCCTAAGTCTCTATCCATCTGTCAATAGTGTCAATGTCTAATTTGAAGTATGACAGCTTTTTTTCTCGTGAAAAAGGCAATGGTATTATATCTATTCAGGCATAGTATTGGTAAAACTCGATATTTTTATTAACTTACTTGTAATTTTGTAAATAAAGAAAAATAAATCTAAATAAATATTTTGCCGTGTTCAGGAGGTAAAACCCTTTCGATTCGTATAGTAATTTGCAGGTGTCACCAAAATGAAATGTTGTCAATTGATGGAAGCGCTCAACGCGACCGCGCGACAGCTTACGTCAATTCTATTCATTTTCGATAACGATTACGTTCTCAAAATGCATCGTTCGCGGAACACATCAATGGTTTGTCGTGCCGCGGGCGCCTAATTGTCAGTAAGATGGCTTACTTTGTTAGGATGGACAAACGGACAGCGTAGGCATATTATCATAGGGTTCGTTGAGCTCCCTTCTAACCCTAAAAAGTGACATATTTATACAATTCCAATGTTTCTGTTGTGCAGGAAATATTTATCCGAGCAGTATTCTCCCGGCGCCGCACCCAATCGGTGTCGGTAGACGCCATGGGCGGGGAGCCGCGCCCCGGCTGCCTCCCGCACCAGCGGGCTTCCGAGGAGCTTCACAGTCCAGTGCGGATCATACACAAGGAGCAGGACTCCATCGCCGCTTTCTGCCTCAATCGGGTGAGTGTGTCAGTAACAGCTGGTCTTTTTTTTCGGACATGAGGCTCGCGTCGCTTACCGGCCTGGACTTGAAAATTGGACAGGAAGAAGAATGTAACTTAAATGCAATAACTACACACGCAGTTCTGGAGGGTTCTCCGTAAATCGAGACCATTCGTTTCTCAACTGGCGGCTGGATATTGCGTCGTTTTACCACGTGGTTTCAAAATACTCAACCCTAACCCAAAAAAGAAGAATTTTATGTGTTAAGCATTTGATTTTTTTGTATTTGTCCGCATTTGATTGTCTATACACGAAAATCTAATTACAGACCAATATCTGACAGTTCCCATCTTGATTATTTCGTAATTTTAACATGACTTTCATAAAAATTTGAGAACTCGTGTAACCAGTAATATTAGGGTAAGTTTTATTGATAAAAATACCTACACTTAAACCTAAATGCAGTAATCGCAGCGAATGTGCGCCCGTTGAGGTTACGATTTTGGTCTTGAATTCGATTTTCGAGTTAAGGGCCCAATCGGGTAACCCAAATTGATGGGTATTTTTTTTAATGTTCAATTTATGCAGTTGTAAGAGGACACTCCTTCCATTTATCAGGTTGGAGGGTGTTTATTGGCCGTAGCGACGGCGCGCGAGGTGCAGGAGATGGACGTGTCGCTGCTGCTGCGCGGCGGCGCGTGCTGGGCCGAGGACGAGTGCGAGGTGGACCTGCTGGCGCTCGCCGCCGACCCCGCCTCGCTGCCCGACACCGGCTTCCTGCTCATACAGCACCAGGACAAGTGAGTCTGAGCCAATAGCCGGGTATTGGCTGTAGCGCGAGGTGTGTTTATATTCAAAACATAAATAGCTAAAGTAGGAAGGTGATTATTTGGCGTTTCAACCGCCGTCATTATTGTTTTCGCATATCGCACGTTAAATCCAATACCGTCACTATACAAAAAATGTACAATTTTGGCTTTTAATACCATCTTACAACGCTTGGGCTAAGCTACACTGTCATTTAAACGAAACACTCCAATACTTATCGATGCCGCTAGATGGCGTGGGTACCCGAAGGACACTACGCAAATTTGTCCGCCACTTGTAGTTCAAGGCTGACCTTATACTAGTAACGACACGCCACTAAGCGGAGTTCACCATAATAATAAGTCGAACAGTGTCATTTTGTTTTTAGGGATGGTTTCACCTACCGGTATTTAAGTAAATTGTAAGTGGAACAGTGAAATATTGTGTTTAAAGACGGTGTGCCATTAAAGGGAGAGGTGAGTTTTATACGTTTTGTAATTGAATACTGGGTATGGCCGTCAAAACTTGTACTTTTTAAATGAAGCTCTACGAAAAAATTTCAAAAAAAAAAATTTGCATAGATATGTTATGAAACTATCGAATACTTCAATCTCGCTTAGTATTTTAATGGGTTGGAATAATTAAACTCTTGTAAATGTTTGTAATTGCGGCAAAAATTTGATTAAAAGTCATGTAGGTAGTCAGAAAATCGTGCCTAGGTACCATCCCCTTTACATATTTTCTTCTTTTTTTTTTATACGATAACGATTTTTGATATGAAATTAATCACACCGTATTCTATGATTAAAAACCTATAAACCAATGAAACAAACATTTACACAATTTAATATTCAGATATACAAAAATGTGTTTCAATACAAAGTCCACACAATTTTCCAAACGTAACACACTTAAGTTTTCATCGTTAGATTTTTTTCCTTCATGGTATGGTAGCACCGTATCGTATTTATTTGCTAGAGCAACACCGTAGGTATTTAGTCAAATGTCGCACATCGGGTGTATAGGTGCATTATCGGTGGGATTTATTGCTTTTCATAGTGAAAATAACGAGAATTGGAACAATAATTACGTCGGAAGGACATTTTGTCAAGGTAAGTGTAAATATTATGTTTTATCGTTGTTCTATTCGAAAATATAAACAATATTCTATGAAACAAACAATTATCACAAGTGTAGCGTCCAAAATGGCGGCGATAAACCAATTTGTTTTTTGTTCCAGTGTGTTTTTCTAGTGTGTTCATGTATGTGCGTTATGTGAGTTACGTTGTGTGTTATGTGTGTTATGCCGTTCGTTACGTGTGATACGCTTTTTGCTATGATAACACACGGGAATCCAGATAAGGGTTGGTTTATATTGGGTCCTTACCTATGAAATTGGCGTTCTTTTTTACGTGTTTTATTTCGTACGGAATTTATTTATTTCAATTTTAACTTCCAAAATATTTTTAAATTTCATTAATACATTATGCAACAAAGGTTTTAGATACAAATAATATGGTTCAATTTCTTACTTACTTAATGTTTAAAATTAAAGTGTGAACTCTTTTTAAGTGCTGCAAGTTCAAGTGTTTCAATTACGCAGAGTTTTATGAAGCGAACTATTTTTAAGTAACTAAGATATGTATAAGAAGTGAAGTGTCCAATATTCCTGACAGAATTTTGCTTGGTTTGCATTTGACGTTACTAAATAATCCGCAAAATTAAATGTATGAAAACCACCGTTTTCATAAAATTCTCCATATAAAACGCCAATTTCATAGGTAAGGACCCAATATTTGCATGCTTTAAATATAAAAAGCTAACATAGAGATTATCAGGAGGGATAGGTGTCAACAAATATAAATATGAATGTGTTGTTGGTTGCATGTCTGTTGCTTCTTCACGCTGAAATTATTTGACCATCCGATGGAAACCGCGGGAATAGCCGCAGGATAAGCTGCCTATTGTGTATGTACATCAGTGCTCGTACTGATGTACATACTTATTACTTGAATATAAATATCTGTTTCTGTTTGTGCTTCTGACAAAGGGTAATTTTTATCCCTTAAAAATAGGGCTGGTGTAAACTCGGGTGTCTAGTGATAATATGAAAAAATATTAGGCGCGTAGCATACCTATAATATACATTATAATTATGATTGTTAAGTTGATTCGCTTTTTTATAATAGTTTTTTTTTGATAAAAATGCCTATTATTTTCTTGTAACAAAACTAGAGATGTATTGCACGTTTTGATAAAAAATATATTCGAAATAACTAATTCACTAAAGGGGTTTTTTCTTTCTGCCGACGATATGAATTTTTAAAGTAATATTATATATTCATTTAAAGATGGCGCCATCCAGATCAGCTGAGCGGCAAAAAAATTACCGGGAAAGGCTGAAAACTTTACACCCAGAAAAATACGCAGAGGCTCAAAGAAAAAACGCAGAAAGAATGAGAAAGAATAGAAAAAAGATATCGGAATGTAAAGAAGAAGAAAAAAAAATCTTCGTCAAGAGTGGAGAAATCAAAAAAAGAAGAAAAACCTTGCTTTGATAAAAATATATTGGTAAACATATAGTTTGATTAGTTTTATTGCTCTAGTGCAATATTAAGAACAATAATTTAAGTTTTATTACCCTTGTGTTACCTGTTTGATGACTAAGTACTTAACTTACATATATTTTGATAGACTTTAGTCAGTTTGTATCATACGAGTATCAAGCTTAGACGTGCCATAAACTCATAACTAAGGTCTAATTTCTAAGAAGATTACTTGTTTTTTTTTTATTCATTTCATTTATTTGTATGTGTTTGGAAATAAATCAAACAAGATTAATTTTACGATGTTTTATTCGGATAAGTACCAGTGTCCAGTTCCTAGATCTGTGTGTACGTTAAACAAAGTAGGTACAATCTTATCAATAAAAATAAATGGTTAAAAAAACAAAAACCCATGCATTTTTGGAAGCGGGTTTTTGTTTTTTTTAACTTTTATTTTAGTTTATATTTTTTTGTGATCCTATTTATTATGCTGTTATATATCCCCACTTCTCAATTAGTGAGAAACTATAGAACATTTCAGGCTCGCCGCAGGCAACGCCGCGATAATATCATAGTCATATTAAAACCAAAATGTGCTCCCTCATAGTCGCTCAAATATTTTAATAGAGATATCTTATCGCCACCCTTCGAATAGGTACCGTTAAGGAGTTCCGGTGGTCATCTGTGGTCTTCATCAGTTCCACTTCACCAAATAGTACTTTTTAAAAGCAAATGCACCAGTTACAGTGAAAAATACCATCATCAGATCCTGACGTGTTGACAATGGAACCAACTAGAAAGTATACCCATTCAAAAATGAAAAAAAAAACAAATCGGTCCAGTGATCTCTGAGTAATCGGGAAACATAGGTACATAAAAAAAACAAAGATCCCCACGAATTGAGAACCCCTTTTTTTGAAAATCGGTTAAAAATAAAAACCGACATGTGAACTCATCTTTAGAAATTTCGGCTACTTTCCAGTGTGTTAGTGTGTTATGTGTGTTACATGTTCCAGTGCGTTAAGGTACAAGTTTTGACGGCCATACCCTACTGTCATATTCGCTTTAATGTCATTTTGTAACTAATTCATCTACATAATTTCATAGTGTAAAGAATTGCAATGTAGACATGTAACGGATAAAAACAGTCTTGCGGTTATTTAACTTTAAAAAAATACGAAAAGTTTTGCAGCATTCAGATTGCGATAGTTAGGTATTTTATTTTATTATTATTATAATGTCACAGCCATACCTTGGTTACACGTCATGAGTTACCTACAGTGGCGAGATAGTTTTCCGTCGAAAAAGTGACTCGGTTAATTTTGTACGGTAGTACCACTCGCTGATGTGTTTATACCTACTCAGCGACTACTCGGTGCGTAGGTATAAACACATCAATTACTTACTATTAACGTTTAACCAAGGTTCTTTAAGAATTAATAACACATTAATTTTGTAATATGACACTGTTACATTTTTAATTTTAATAATATTAAAGTCAACCGTTAAAGTGAACACTGTCATTTTGGTTTTAAAGTCACTGCGTTGATTATAATTTTAACCGTTTTCATTATAAAATTAAGTATAATGACTGTCATTTTTCCAATTAAATAAATTGTTGCAGTTAATTTACAATTAAAAAACACTAGGTTTATTGTTCTTCTTCTAAAATTGACAGTGGTATTTTTATTTTGTTAATATTTATTACCTATCTTAATAACTTAACGACACTTAAGTTGAGGGACTTGTATTATTTATACATATTAATGGCTAAGCTGCTGCACCGATTTCGATGAAATTTGGTACAGAGATAGCTTTTGTCCCGGCGGGAACGACATAAGCAACTTTTTAAACCGCAAAATTTCCGACGATTCCTGAGGTAGCAGCGATAAAAGACTTTTACGCGGACGGAGTCGCGAACAAAATCTAGTAGGTAACTAATAATTAAGGAACGACGTTCTATGACGTTATGGTTTAGCAGTGTTTAAAGCTTCATTTTCTTTGTTTAAGGATCAATCATGTCCAGAGCTAGTAAAATATTAAAACTAGCACAATAGTCAACAAAACAAAGAAAATGCGTCAGTTTCATCAAGGGTATTCGAATTTACCAATCGTACTAGGTATATCGCAAGTATCGCAACCGCTTTCAGAAACGCACATTAATGCAAATGCAACACGAAGAAGATCGGTTAGCACTTCAAGCTCTGACAGATTTTCTTTGTCTGATCTGTGTCCCAGTTTCAACGCTTTCCAGGATTTAAATGCATTGACTAACCCGGAGCTAGAATCAAAAGATCATGCGGATCACGTCCCTTTTACTTCATCTCCACTTCTAACAACAGAAACGCACGCAAATGTTAATGCTTCAACTTTCAATACTCACAAACGGAGTCGGTCACTGAGTTCTTCCAGCTCTAGATCTACTTCTTCCTCTTCTTCATCTTCGGCTTCCGATGTTTCGCATCATGGCATTGCTTTTTAAGAACACAGATTCAGAGAACCCCGATTTGGGAATACAGAGTATGACTACAGGGAATATCATCGAACCATCTCAGAATGATTCACCAGGTGAAAAAGAGGAAAGATCACAAAGTAGGCCAAACCTTTCTAGTTCTACATCAAGTTCTAATTCATCAGCGTCATCTGCAAAAGATTTCTCTCCAGATGATGATGATGATCTGGACTACCTATATCGCACCTCGTGAAGAAAATACAGAGGCAAGTGATAGCTCCGGTAATGCAGACAGGATTTTGAACACAAATGAGCCTGATAACACTTTTATATTAAGGCTTAAGGCTGTTTTTATACGATAATTATGATGACTGATTAAACATAAGTTAACGTAATATTTTAATATTCTGTTTAGTAATAGTGCTAAACTGATTTATGGGAAATAATTGAATTATAATCTGACATGAGTCTTGTTTAATACCAAGTTAAATATTTTTTGTTAAAGAGATTCTAAGTACATGATTTATTTAGTTTTTACTAGTTTTTTCCTGGTCAAAGTATTGTTTTCTTTGTATTTACTAAAAATAATGTCAAATTATAACCCTTTCTTTAAAATGTTTTTGACTATTTTTCATATCTTTTGTAGATACAATTACAATTTTGGCATTTAATGAAAAAAAATGAGTGGAAGAAAGTCACTATAATTTTGTTTATTAAATATATATATATAAAATAAGTAAAACGTTTCATTTCATTTCATAAAATAGATAATTAACCATTAAAGTTTACGATAAAAAAATACTGCACATATAACGTACATAATGACATCGCTGCAACTAATTTTATTAATCTAAAATCAATTAGTGGCTCTCCTGAACAAATACACATTTTAAGTTAGTGACGGTATTGGATTTAACGTGCGATATTATCTAAATATATAAAAGGAGAAACTGACTGACTGACTGACATATCAACGCACAGCCTAAACGGCTAAACGTAGGCACTTGAAATTTGGAAGGGACGTAGCTTAGGTACCGTAGAGGTGCACTAAGAAAGGAATTCCCGAAATTCCCACGGGAACGGGAATTAACGGGAAAATTATTAACTCAAAAAAAATACTTTGCCCAACGAAGTGGACACGGGAACAGCTAGTTCAATATAAACTTAATAGCTTTCTTGTTCTTTTAAACGGAATGGATACTACCCTCGCTGATTTTGACATCAAAAGTTGCTGGTAGTTATCTTTAATTTCGTCATTATATTGAAGAGAATAATGACGGCGGTTAGAACTCTAATATTCACCCAGAAGCGCTGCAAGATAAATACTCATCTTCGTCATCATCATTATTTTTAGGTTATCGATACCTCCCGTATTTGAGCATGATTTACATGATATACTTAAGTAGAAAATATATTTTCACTATTTCTTTTTCTTCTACAGACCTAGCAACGGCTCGGTGCCTGGCACCGGCAACAGCTCCCCTCAGAACCCCAACGCGCCCCAGATCCCGGTCGGCATGGCGAGCCAGACCGGCCGCGGTGCCAGCGTTGTAAGTATACCACTGACATATTTTACAGGCTGATCTTTTTTTCATTACTATTAAAAAGAACCACCAAGGAATATTTCAAAATTTCTTCTCTATAGTCGGAAAAGTACTCGCTAAATAAAGATTGAATCATTCATTAAAGTTTAACAAGAGGTGTTTAAGTGCTGTAATTTCAACAGTGCTTTGTTTACGTTTAAAGTAAATATTCAACTTCTTATTCCAAATGTCATTATTTCTCATATCATAAAACTTTTTAATGAAATTCAGGAGTAGTTAGATATTGGTTGTACTTCTATTAAGGCTACGATAAGTATTGCTTTCACGTTGAATACGTGCCAAAATATAACTAAAATAAAGCTGTATAAGAAGAGAATGTAGACAAATAAAAATAATAAGTAATATTTAATTTACAGATGTAGTGCAAAATGATTTTCCTTCGGGAAAACTCGGATCTCAATCGGAATACGATCATTGATTGACAGTTCGGGTGCCATGGAACTTTATTGTTTAGTGTCAAATGACAAAGTGACAAATGACAGCATTTGTCATTTGACACTAAACAATAAAGTTCCATTTTAATGGACATGAAAACGTCACTCATTTAATACAATCATTGATTGACAGTTCGGGTGCCATCGTATTCCGATTGAGATCCGAGTTTTCCCGAAGGAAAATCATTTTGCACTACATCTGTACTACTAATAATTGGATGAATCATTATTGGTATGCTCTAATATGTTTGGGAAAATAATTAACCCAATTAAAAACAAAGAAACGATTAAGTAAAGCTGGGTCTAATTTTTGTAGTTTCTTTGCATTACAATTTATAGAAAGATGGTTGAATAATGATTTAGAATTATGAATAATATCATAAAAAGCAAAGTTTCAAATAAAAATACAAATCTGAAGACCTGGCTCAATGAGCATTATAATCGTTTGGTTTACTGTTGTTTAGATTAACTGAAGTAACAATAACTAACTGCCATGATTATTAACCAAACTCGATGGTGTGGTCTAGCTAATCCTGGACAGGCGACTGATTGTTGTACATAATAACATTTACAGCTGGAGCGGCGGGCAAGCCATTCAGTGCCCACTGGCCACGAAGCGTATATAGTCACAGTACGTCAATATTAACTAAAACACAATACGGGGCAACTTGGACGAACTAGTGTGGACGTTAATAAACAGAACAAAAGAGTTAGCGTTGCATTTTACGATAGCTTTCGGTGCAGAAATCTGTCTAAATGTATGAATTGACATAAGGGTAAAAATCAAAATAAATGTACATAAAGACGCTATTTAAATGACACTTAAATGATGTCTAACTTACAATTTCATTACAAATTGACGTATGTTTGACGTTAACCAACAGTTTCGTTACGGTGACAAAACTCTCTTTAACTTCATTTATTTTGATTTTTACCCATAAGTAACGAGCGTAGCAAACGAGGCTACCTGATGGTAAGTGGGCCTTGAGGCTGTAGTTGTCACCTGATAGGGATTCCTCCGTAGACATAAATTAAACGTCCGAGTGTAAACAACTATGATTTATTGCACGAAACACAGCACAACGATTAGAAGGAGAAAGCTTATATTTTTGCCAGAGAGTTTAGAAACACCAAGAAGAAAGTCAGAAAAGCACAAGCACAATAGCCTTAAAATATAGCGAAAGCGTAAGCGTTTCCGAAACTGTTTGCGTAGTCTTATCGAGCATACGAGCGGCGTGCGCATAGGAGCAAAGCGTAATACGTACTGGCGCGAGCGCATGGCAACAGCGCAGCCGCAGCTGCGCGCCACGCAGCGATAACGTGATACTCGATATCTAATACGAAAGTTGGGTTCGCTTGTCCGCTCAACATACAAAACATTAACATGACAAATAAAATATTTATTTTAGATTGGTATTAACATTAAGTACTAATATTATTTATTAATATCAAGTAATAATATTACGTATGAATATTCATATTCAGTATGAATATTCCATGCACAATCAGTTAATTAATTATATAATGATAACATTTTAGAGTTAGGTTTTAGTTCTAAGTTTTAGACTATAATAACAATGTAACTAGGTACAAAGTACACTACATCACCCCCCCCCCAGAGACCGTCAAGGGCGATAATAATCGGGAAATCGGACACGACGCCCCGATCTTGTTGTTTTGACTGTGTCATTCTTGGCCTTTGGCAATGCCTGGTGATTTTTGGGTGAACTTGTGTGATCTGTATGAGTGTTATGGTTTGAAGATGTATGATGTGAGGCGTCTGGGTCGCGCAGTATGAAGGCCGGCTTAATACGGTCCACTGATACTGTTACCTGCTTGCCGTTTAACATTATCTTGAAAACCTTGTCACCCCTCGCAATAACCTCGTAAGGTCCTGTGTACGCAGGTTTAAGAGATCCCCCTATAGTGTCATCCCGAAGAAAAACATGTGCTGATGTAGCCAGGTCCTTAAAGATAAAAGTATTCCGCTTGCCGTTGTGCCGTGCGGCTGGTGATGGATGCAATTCCCTTACGAGACTGCGTAGCCGTGACAAAAAATCCGTCACGTCAGTAGCCTCGTTGGCTTGGGAGGAGAAAAAATCGCCCGGCAAGCGCAAGGGTTGACCGTACAGAAGCTCAGCCGTGGATGCCTGAATGTCTTCTTTAAAGGCACTACGTATCCCTAATAAAACGAGCGGGAGTGCTTCCACCCAACTGCTACTTGCGTGGCAGGTTATGGCAGCCTTAAGTTGCCGATGGAACCGTTCCACGAGTCCATTGCATGCTGGATGATATGCCGTCGTTCTTCGGTGCTGGAAGCCTGCGATGGTGGATAACTGCTGGAATAGGGCCGACTCAAATTGACGTCCTCTATCCGTCACAATATCCGTTGGGCAACCGTAGCGGGATATCCAACCACTCAGCAATGCCCGTGCCACTGTTTCTGCCGTCATGTCTGGCAATGGTATTGCCTCTGGCCATCGCGTGAACCTATCTACGGCTGTAAGACAATATCTGAACCCTTGGCATAATGGTAAGGGACCAATCAGGTCTATATGCACAAATGCCAGCCTCGCCCTGGGTAATTTAAAGTTACCTATAGGAGCAGAGACGTGGCGAGTAACTTTGGAGCGTTGGCAAGCTAAGCAGGTACGTACCCATGCTCGACAGTCTTTTTTGACTCCAGGCCAAACGTAACGCTCTGCGACTAATTTAGCCGTGGCGTTGGCGCCAGGGTGGCTCAGGGAGTGGAGACTATAAAATACCGGCTTGCGTAGCTCCTTGGGGATGAACGGCCTCTGAGTGTTGTTACTGACGTCGCAGTACAGATAACTCTGAGAACCAGGGATTCTCACCTTATCCAGCTGCAGTGACGAGCCCGCTCCTCGTAGCTGATCCAGCTCTGGGTCAGTATGTTGAGCGGATGCTATCGTCTCGGCGCTGACAGGTTGCGATATCTCCTCGATGCGAGAAAGTGTATCCGCCACGACGTTATTTTTACCTGAGATATGCCTGATGTCTGAAGTAAACTGGGCTATCAGGTCTAGATGTCTGAACTGTCGTGGGGAGCAATTTTCTTTACGAGAGTGGAAAGCAAAGGTAAGTGGCTTGTGATCCGTGTATATCGTAAAGTCGCGAGCCTCCACCATGTGTCGAAAGTACTTCACACTCTCGTAAATCGCTAGAAGTTCGCGGTCATAGGGCGAGTATTTCACCTGCGCTGGAGTAAGTTTCCGCGAAAAGAAAGCCAACGGCTCCCATTCATCATGCTTCCACTGCTGGAGCACTGCGCCGATGGCCTTATCCGACGCGTCTGTTACTAAGGCGAGTTTTGCGTGACAGTCCGGGTGAGCTAGCATAGCTGCTCGGCATAGACCGTCCTTGCATGCCTGGAACGCTTTCGTCTCTTGTGTGGAGAAGTGAACCGGATGGGAGCCCTTTACAGAGCCAGTCAGTAGAGCATTTAGGGGTGCCTGATCCTTGGCCGCACCTGGAATAAACCTGCGGTAAAAGTTTAGCATACCCAAGAAGCGACGCAACTCTTTGACTGTCTTCGGCGCAGGGAAGCTCTGGATAGCCTCGACCTTGGAGGGCAGTGGTGTGGTTCCTTCGGCAGTTATACGGTACCCGAGGAAAGTAACCTCAGATACTCCGAAGATGCACTTTGATGTGTTCACCACCATGCCGAAGTCCTTGAGCCTGCGGAAGAGTTGATGTAGGTGCTGTTCATGTGACTCTCGATCCTGCGAAAAAACCAAAAAATCGTCGAGGTAGGCGTATACAAAGTCTAGTCCCCTGAGCATTTCATCGACGAAGCGCTGAAACGTCTGTCCGGCGTTACGAAGCCCGAACGTCATGTAAGGGAATTCGAACAGCCCGAACGGCGTCGTGATAGCGGTCTTCGCGATATCCTCAGGATTCAGGGGAATCTGGTTATACGCCTTGACCAGGTCAATAGTTGAAAAAATCGTACAGCCGGATAGGCTATGCGCGAAGTCCTGAATGTGACGTATCGGATACATATCCGGAATGGTCCGGGCGTTAAGCATCCGGTAATCGCCACATGGACGCCATCCGTCATTTTTCTTCGGAGCTAGGTGGAGTGGGGAAGACCATGGGGATTCCGACGGCCGGCAGATGCCGCTATTTAACATTGCGTCAAATTCTGCCTTGGCAATTTTTAACTTGTCTGGTGCCAGACGACGGGGTGTACTTGATACTGGCGGCCCAGATGTAGTACGTATATGGTGTACTGTACTATGTGTTGGTTTGCGATGTATTCCTGGTGGATGTGTTATTTCGGGATAGTGTTCGAGTATGGTGTGATATGTAGAATCACCAGACATTACCTTCACCGAAGTGACGTCCTCCGATTTTCGCGCAAGCAACGCCGGGGTGGCGAGCGAAGTGGTACCGTCGATGAGGCGTTGATTCCTCACGTCCACAACAAGGCCATAATAGGATAAAAAATCGACCCCTATTATTGCTTTTGTCACATCTGCAACAATAAATCGCCAGGCATAGTCACGGCGCAACCCTAAGTTTAAAATAAAATTAACAAAACCGTAGGTGTTGATCGCGGTGCCGTTTGCCGCGCTTAAAACTAAATCAGTTTTTACACACTGTTTTTTTAAACTAGATTTTGGGAATACACATAAGTCACTGCCGGTGTCCACCAAAACTTGTGTTTTTGACCGCTGATCGGTTACGAAAAGGCGACCGGTACTCGGGCAGTCGTCGGCCGCCATTACTGATTGCCCTTGCCGTTTCCCGCAAAATCACACGGTTGTACGCAACGATTTGCATTCTCGCCGAATTTGTGGTGATACCAGCACGTTGGGAACTTCCGATAGTTGGAATTTGTCCTTCGTGCTGATGACGAACGCCCGCGTCCACGCTGTCCTCCAGGTGTTTTTGACCGGCTGCGCTGGCGTGACATCTGATCGATCTTCGACGACAGAGCCAACATCTGCCGGGACAGTGCTGCAACCTCCTGGCTCAAAGAATGTGGTGCTGATGCTGACGCTGATGCTGATGATGTCGATGCTACCGCTACTTGCGGGCGTGGAGGAACAACCTCATGAATCCGGTCAGCTAACTCGGCTACCTCGTCTAACGATAGCTTCGCCTGGGACGCGATGATGCTCTGCGTAGTTGCTGGTAGTCTGCTGGTCCATATTGACCGCAAAAACTCTTCAGGTACCCCGGGACCAGCCAAGCTTTTTAAATGCCGGTAAAACTGTGTTGGCTTCCTGTCTCCTAACTCCTCGTTAGTGAGTAGCTGGTTTATCCTCTTCTCCCGCGAATCTGACAACCGCTTAGTGAGCTCGGTTTTTAGCTGCTCGTACCTATTTGCCGACGCTGGAGCAGTAATAACGTCCTCTACGATAGATGCGGAGGCCGAATCCAGCTGAGCCAAAGCATAATGAAATTTTGTAGAGTCCGTTGTTATATTGGCCAACACAAACTGGCTCTCAAGCTGTACAAACCATAGCGCCGGTTTATCGGGGTAAAATGGCGGTACTCTTACACCAACTCGGTTTAACTCCAACTCTTTTTCCGGCATGATGTGTTCTTTCTCGGGGTCACCAATGTAGTTGTCACCTGATAGGGATTCCTCCGTAGACATAAATTAAACGTCCGAGTGTAAACAACTATGATTTATTGCACGAAACACAGCACAACGATTAGAAGGAGAAAGCTTATATTTTTGCCAGAGAGTTTAGAAACACCAAGAAGAAAGTCAGAAAAGCACAAGCACAATAGCCTTAAAATATAGCGAAAGCGTAAGCGTTTCCGAAACTGTTTGCGTAGTCTTATCGAGCATACGAGCGGCGTGCGCATAGGAGCAAAGCGTAATACGTACTGGCGCGAGCGCATGGCAACAGCGCAGCCGCAGCTGCGCGCCACGCAGCGATAACGTGATACTCGATATCTAATACGAAAGTTGGGTTCGCTTGTCCGCTCAACATACAAAACATTAACATGACAAATAAAATATTTATTTTAGATTGGTATTAACATTAAGTACTAATATTATTTATTAATATCAAGTAATAATATTACGTATGAATATTCATATTCAGTATGAATATTCCATGCACAATCAGTTAATTAATTATATAATGATAACATTTTAGAGTTAGGTTTTAGTTCTAAGTTTTAGACTATAATAACAATGTAACTAGGTACAAAGTACACTACAAGGCTTATATACATTTGCAATAAGAAGGTTACAATTTCAAGACTGCATTGTTAGGTCTGTAAATGCGTTGCCGACGCAAGCATCAAAAGTAGCTAAGCATAATAACATGCTCAAAATGATCTAGACACGACGTATTCTCTTGACAATAGAGTCGAGTGCAGATCATTTGGACCTCTTGGGTTTCGTAGGTACTTCTGCTGCTGACTGTACTCAGAGATATTTTAAAGACGATTTTTTGTGAAACATTGTCACAAAGAATCGATGACGATTTCTGCACTCGTTGACGATTGCAAAATGCGACTTCTCTAATTAACTAAAATAATTAATTTATTTACATGGCATTAGTTCGTTCAAGCTCAATTAACGTGGTGTGGATTCTGTGTATGTACGTGACGTTATTTATGTGCGTGTCGTCTCTGCAGGCCTTAGCTCGCGCTTTACTACTTTACTTCATTACATGCTGAAAGCTAAAACGGGGGTAAGAAAGCGCACATTTACACCTTGTAAGTTTCGTAGAGCAAATATCTAGTCGACACTGGGTACGAATTGGTCACATGTTCTGTCGAATCTAAAAGATCTTTCGCTGTCGACTTTACGAATATGTATGGTTGTGTGCGTATCGTAAATGTTTTTTTAAAAACATGTTTACGTAAAAAAGACATCCTCTAGCTCGCCTGTGTGACGTCACCGACCAGCAACTGGACTAAAAGAACGTTTTGTCTAGTTATTTGACACTGACCAACCATATTTAGATTGGACCTTTGCGAATGAGTCACAAATGAGGAACTAGTATAAAGTTTATTAATCCTTAGTTTGTTCAAAAATATATGGCACAATTTATACAATCATAAAAAACTATTGGTGATCTTTTTCGAGTACATGTTTATTTTTTCAAATCCCTCAAAATATGAAATTTACGACGCGTACACTGCATCGGTGCGCTTTAGCAGCGTAGGTAAATAAATGTTCGCTAGTTCCGAGTGCGAAGGCTTGTCGTAACTGAGAGTTGGTCGCAGGTCAAGGGCCTGCAGTTCCCGGGTTGCCACGACGCCAAATACTGTCGGCTGGTGCTCCACCGTTCGAAGCTTCTCATGAGACCGGTCAGTCACAACCCTAGCCAGTTTCGCATCTCACTCTCACAGTCATTCTCTCTCAGTGACATGCACTTTTCAGCTCGATGTACCCTTTTTTGTTTTTTTTATTATCGCTACCTTACGTTTCTTTTCGCAGGTTTTTTTTTATTTCCCCAGGCGTTTTTTAGTCGTAGCGATTTCGGTTCGTCATTTGACATTGGTATCCTGTTTATTGTTTGTCACATTATTGTAGCGATCGGGTCCTGTAGTTGTGGACCGAATTATTTTGTTGTTTTTAGGTGTTTCTGTGCGTTGGTATGGTCGTCTCTCGCTTGTGAATGTATGTGCTGTCCGGTGCCTGTTTGTTATTCTGTAACGCATGACTTGTCAAGTGGCTGATTAACATGAAATACTAATTAGTTTTATACCTTTCTTAATTACACGGTTTTCTTTTTATGCACTATATGTGTTAGGATTCAGTTTTATTACAGGACTATATTAATGTTTATGTGTAGGTGCTGAAACACAAAATTGATAATATCAAACGTATGGCGGCTCATCCATCACAACCATTGTGTAAGTATTACTCTATTTTTTAAACATTTACTATTTGCTATTTTTTTTAATAGTTTATATTTCACTCATTGTAAATGTTACGTACAAAATACAAAGATTTGTCTATGTTATAACTTCTGCCATGAAGTAATTAGAAGATGTACGAAATTTTTAATTTCTTAAAACCCCTGCGGATCAATTATAGTTACGTATAGGGTATATATATCCATAAGAGCTGTGTGAGGTAAAAATCCACCAATAAGAATACTTTATTTTCCTTGCCTCGTTCAGCGCAGTTCTTCTATTTGTAGATTTTTTTCCTCGCTCACCGCTCCGCTTCTTCACACAGCTCTGGTGGTAAAACATCCGCCACTTTATGACAACTTTGTAAGTGCGAGGGATGTTTTCTCCACATTTATCCAAAGCCGTGAACGCCATAATACTAAGTAACCTGGTTGTATTATTTAAATAATGTCAAGCCATTTATCCTGTTGATTATCCTAGTATTCTAACCGTCTATATCTCAATGTGTTCAGACCTGACGGGCGGCGCGGACGGCTCCGTCCAGCTGTGGGAGTGGGGCCACGCGTCGTGCGTGTGGACGCCGCGCGTGCCCGGCGCCTTCGCCAAGGTGACGCGGGTCCGGTTCTCGGACTACGGCAACAAGTTCGCCGCGGCCGACGCGGACGGGAACCTCGCCATGTGGCAGCTGCACCCGTCCGCGCAGCAGCACGACGCCACGCAGCCGCACGCCTCGACAAGACCGTTCTTTGTAAGTTGAAAGGATTGCCATGTTAGTCTCTTTTCCTACTCCTGTACTTTTATCTGTCATTTATATAGTCACGAACACTAGTATAAGAACATACATAATATGTCCGCAGAATAATCCAGAGAAAAGTCTATCTTGTCTATGCCCCAAAACAGCACTTGTGCGTTTTTGAGATAAAACGATACGGCCAGCTGCCAAAGCTTAGCGTTGCACAATCGATTTAATCATATTTTAACGATTGTGAAATAGGGACTATAAATCACCTAATGTTTTGAGAAATTATTTCAGTTACCTGATTGGTCGATTTTAAGTATTCTGGTTGGTTGATACGAAATACAAAGATTTTTTAAAAGATTTAAATTAGTTAAAGAAAAACACGTACCTAAAAGAACCTATCGTTCCGTTTGACAGTCGATGTGTATTGTGATTGGTGGATTTAATTTGGTGAAGTGTTCTGATTGGTCAAATTAAAATGTTTTGGAATTGTAAATAATTCTATTTTCCATTCCGTCAATTTAAAAACAAAGTAAACCATAGATGCCACATATTTTGTCATTTTCTTGTTTCCCGCTCGTTTGTTGTTCTTTACTTCGTTCGTTCGTTTGTAAGTTTTTTCGCTTAGTTTTGCATTTCATTTGAAACCTAGTCGTAGAAAAAGTATTGTATGCAACGGTGTATAACTAAGTCAAAAAACACTCGTGGCGCTTACCTTTACGATGTTCGCCTTCGGCTCACATCGCAACACACGCCACTCATATTTTTTGACCTCTCTTATACAACTATTGCATAAACTACTATAAAGAACTTACCTTTACGTCATACGGCGTGTTTAAGACTGCGCCGAGCAAACGCCGAGCGTCCAGTAGCGCCCTCATTACTATTATTGGGTTTTCTAATTAACTAAAGAATTTCCTTGGAACCAAACGAAATGTGTTTGTAGCGCAAGTATAAACACAAGTTATGGGATACGTAACAAACTTTAATAACAATTACCCTTGGAGTAGTCAGCTTAACGGGAAAAGGTGGCCACTTTTTTTCATTAAGTTAATAACTCGAAGGTGAATTGTTATTAAACTATATATATAAAAAACACAATTTATGGAATAGGTAACAAACTTTAATAACAATTACCCTTTTTCAGGTAAGTTGATAACTTTAAGGTAGGTTTGTAAGGTAAGGTAGGTTGAAACCCTATAAGTTGTGTTTTCATTTGTAGTACAAATACATTTCATTAAATTTCAAGAAAATACTTTAGTTTATTAGAAAACACAATAAAAGTAATGAGGGCGCCACTATACATCCGGCGTACGCTCGGCGTAGTCTTAAGTTTTCCCGTCGAAGTGTAGAAACAGCATTATAGGGCGTGCATTCTCAATGAGTCAGCTTGTATGAGTTCTCTCGATCAACCAATCTACAAGAACCCGTTTTTAAGGGAATAAGCCCCCTGACCACGACTTTGTGACAGCGGTGAGCGACGGGCGACGAAAACACATGCGCAAAACTCGTCACTTCATCATGCTTTATATAAATCTAAAGACGGTGTGAATTGACATGGCCTAATATGTAAAAAAAAGTACCGTCACATCGGACTTAGCTCTAGCCAATGAAATACACTAATAGGCCAGAATTGATTTCTATTGTCTATTAATTAAGAAGTTTATTTTTGTCAAATAACAGTGGATGTTCTAAATGTCAATTTCCATTTTCAGAATCACCAATGTCACAGTAAAGGAATTAGTGATTTCGTTTTCCTTGGTTCCTGCAGTTTAGTAGCTACGGGTAAGTTTGATTAGTACTTTAATTTGGGTTATCCTATTCTATTAAACGAGCAATATTTGTGTAGGTATCTATGTATATATTTGCAATTTGGGTTTACGGGGGCGAAAATCGGTCTGTAAGTGATCATCTTCGGGAAAATTCGTTTTCAACCGGAGTGTTGCTCGGTCTTCCAAGTACTGTGTCATTATCATTAAAAATACAATAAATATTGTATTTTTTTGTTACAGCTGGCCACAGCTCGGAAAGTAAAAATGTTGCCATATGGGACACTTTGATGCCGTCCAAGAAGGCGTTAGTGGTTTGTGAGTATTTTTTTCATACAAATTTTCAACCATTCCTGTATTTTTACCCGACTGCCGAAATGCGTTTATCAACCTAAATATGTACTCGTTTGTATGTATGTTTGTTCCCTAGTGGCACTCTAGAAACTAAACGCGTGGGCCGATTTTAATGGTTCTTATATCAATTGATTTGTCTTAATCTTGCGAGTGTCACCAAAGATATATTATGACAGTGAGGCGATAACTTTTTCACAGAAAGATTTCGAACTACCTGCAATAGTAATAGTTTTACAAATTAGAATTGCCTATCTGGTAACATATATTATCGCTTGTCTTTAATCAATTTTGGTGGCATGCAACCAGACGCCATATGGGGTATCATTGAAAAGGTAGGTATTTAAAAATTATCTGTAGGTTTTTTTCAAAATTGATATTTTTAAGCATAATTTAGGATGTATAAGGATTTAAAGCTGGTAAGCAACAGTTGGGTTTTTTAAGAGCTTGCATTTTGTTAGACTTGTTACAAATAGAAATCCCTAGAACGTCCCCAAATGATGCACACGTGTAATAATGAGTGTGTGGCAGCGTGGACGTGCCACGAGGGCGGCGCGGCGTGCCTGGCGTGGGCGGGCAGCGGCGGCGCGCTGGTGTCGTGCGGGCGGCGCGGCGACGTGTTCGTGTGGGACCTGCGCACGCGCGCCTCGCGCCACAAGCTGCACGCGCACCACGCGCCCATCAAGTGCGTCGCGCTCTCGCACCGCGAGGACCAGTACGCCATCGGCGCCGCCGACGGCGACATCAAGGTCACACATCACCACACTATACTTCATTAACATGTCTACATTTTAGTACCTTCTCGCTATAATCACTGTGACAATTCATATATGGCAGGTTAAACATGACATTTAATAGACAAGGTCTCTCGACTGTACCATACAGACATTCCGCGTAACTCCTCAGGGTTGACGTCGCATTACGTCATATGATTTCAAATATCTACATGCTTCAGAGTCCTTACGTTCAGGTGGTTCGTGCCATAAAAAACAATTAACGGATACAATGACAGCTGTCAGCAACCGTTAAACGGTTAACTCATTAACCCAGACCTCACCTCATTAGCTCGTTTTGTTCGCCCAGAGGTTCGATTGTCAGTATGTGAATCATTGTTGTCTGATTCACGTACTGGCACATCAATCAATGTAGGTAAGCTTAGGTATGTGTATGGTTAGAACGTTACTAACATAAGGTTCAGTTTTTAATTTAATTTACTAACACTTTATTATTATGGTCCAAAGATGGCTGAAATAAACGATTTTAATTTGATTTAATTTTGATTAATTGCTACTCTGTGATTTACTTTAAATCCGGCGATATTATTCCAAGCTCTACGAGTGCATGTTGTCCGCAGGTTTTCTCGCTGATGTCGCACCAGCTCCTGCACACGTTCGCGGGCGAGCACGCGCGCAGCTCCTTCTTCAAGCACATCGGCCAGGGTGTCACGCAGATACATATCGGTTGGTATTTGTTGATTACGTTAGGGTCGATTGTTGTGATTGGAATAATTTTAAATAAACATGCGTGGTTTAAGTGGGATTGGGCCGGTCACGTCTGCCGCATGCACCCGGACCGGTGGGCTAGCGTGGCCACCAAGTGGGTGCCGCAAAATTAGCGACGTAGACGGGGTAGGCTTAGATGGAGATGGCGGGACGACTTGGACGCGTGCCTCAGAAATGCCCGAAAGAGGCACCTAATAGGCCTTTGTCCAACAGTGGGACACTAACATAGACTAGGGAAAAAAAACGCGAGATTCCCTAAACTATCTATTGAATACTAACTTCATCACGTGGACTGTATTGACAATTGTTTATATGTAATATAGAAAAGAAAAAAAATGGTAATTACGTAATGTAACAATTTGATAATAACGACCAATAAAGACTCGAGTTCAGTTTGGACCAATAGTGGCTGTTGTTTATACGTGACCATGGTAACCATGTATCTGTGGGCCATGTAGTGAAATGACATTAATTATGACGGAATGTGTCATACTCGGTCGATAAGCAGATACCGACAGCTTATATTGAGCAAGCAAAAACAGATCTTACGGTGGTCAACCTTTTCATTCTTCTTTCAAAGTTCTAGCACTCGACGAAGAAACAATGAAAAGCATGTAGTCACCAAATGGTCCCAACTCAACTTAATGCTGGAAATGAAGGCAGCGCTAATTACGTTGCTGGCCGACTATCGATTATACAACTTGTAATCAGGTGTAGTGGGGAGCGACTGATGAAAACTACACATATAAGTAATTGTTTTGTGTTGTGCCCAGACAACGCCGGGCGCCTGTTCTCGTGCGGCGCGGACGGCACCATGAAGGTGCGCAAGCTGCCCGAGCGCGACGCGCCGCCGCCGCACCACGCGCAGTATTCTAACTAACAGGTATGGCAGGTGACTAACTGCGTTTCAACCACTACATTGTTATCACTGCTACATATAGTCTATACTTTTAGGCATTTAAAAAAATGTAAACAAAACAACCACGTGATATAGTTCGTCAGCCAATAGAAGTAGACAGTGTTCTGCTTCTATTGGCTGCCGTCAAAGTCGTCGTACGTCAAAGTTCGATAAAACAGTTTTGATTGGTTGTTTAACAAAGTCACGTGATTTGGAATGATTACATTTTTTAAATACCTAAAAGTATAGACTAACTACTGGGAATAAGAATTCCCATTTAACCTCGGTAAGGCCCAACTTCCTGAATTTAAGACATTTGTCAAAGTGACTTTTGACTTTAGTTGACCGACACAAGATTTTTTTCAAACTTACAAAATTGTTCGTGGGCCTTACGATGTTGATAACAGCTACGAATTTTCCCTATACATGTGTTACCTGAGACAACTAATCCTTATTCCCAGTAGTTACCAGTGGTAACAGGTGGTAAAAAAACCCATCAAACATTTACAAAATGTATGGAGTTGACATTACCCTTCGTCTGTGTTTGTATAGGATCCTGACGGTATCCGTCGTATGTATGATAATGATCCGTCCAGGAGGGATTTTATTCATTTTATTTAAAATATGACCTTAGTTCACAATTGTACTAATTACATTTGAAAAGTTATTGTAATTAGTATGTTTGTGAACAAATAATAAGTTCGTTACTTTACTGGCAAAAAAAAAACATTTAGTACGATTGTGCACTAAGGGCCCGTTCAGACGGACAGCATTTCAACTGCAACCCAGCTGCAAAGTGGCAGTTCCGGGGCTGTTCTGATGCAATTGGACCAACTGCATCAGAACTGCAAACTCATTGTGCAGTCCGCTTGCAGGTGTCATGCAGTTCTGTCAACCGCACACCAACTGCAATCTGGCTGCACTTTTGTAATGCAGTCGTATTGCAGTTATATTGCAGTTGGTACGACTGCAATATAACATTATGAGCAGTTCTATTGCTGTCGTATTGTTGCAGTTGCTCCAACTGCAATACGACATTGAAATGCTGTCCGTCTGAACGGGCCCCAAGGTATCGATATACAATATTCAATTGGTCGAAACCATGACATGAGAGCTAAGTACAGTGCGATAGCTCTTAGAAGGTGCTTCGGGTTTGTACTTGTCTCTAACTCGCTCTCATACGTTCTTATTAAGAGCGAATGAGGGAGAAGTACAAACCCGAAGCACCTAAGTGCTCAAAGACTGTAGGACCGTTTAAACGCGGTCACGTGACACCAGTGACGTCATAGTACTACAGACGGCGGGAACTAAACTAATATGAGAGGCTTAACACAGGCGAAAGGTCGCGACAGATCGTCAGCTTACGTCAATTGTATAAATTTTGACAGTTATTTAAAATCAGTCTAGGCGATAGATAGGGTAAATCGTCAGTAACTGGCCACTTTAGAAAGTGTCATTTAGTTACTAGCCACCAAATTTCTTACTGACGCTGTTAGTAAAGGTACTTGGACAGTACTCCGGGTAATAACTCAAGATCCAGGTATTCTAGTTTAATCGCAAAAATGTAAGCAAAAATATTTGGGTAAAAATCAAAATAAATGTCCAGTTAAAGAGAGTTTTGTCACCGTCACGAAACTGTTGGTTAACGTCAAACATACGTCAATTGTAATGAAATTGTAAGTTAGACATCATTTAAGTGACATTTAAATAGCGTCCTTATGTACATTTATTTTGATTTTTACCCATTTCTTAACTCATTTTATTGCAAAGTGGCCAGTTACCGGGGGGTGGCCAGTAACTGACGATTTACCATAGGTAGATATATCAACCGCGCCATAATGCCACATGATAATTGTTGCCGCAGGTGCCGGCGACGCGGCGGCCGCGCGCAGCGCCGGGCTCCTTGTGATGTATTATTTATCGTTATTGCTACTCACATGTTACGAGTATGAGATATACGCTGTTAGACTAGTCACTGAGTAGGCAATCTTGTATTTTATGTATTTAACATGTTATTAAATCTTTAGTTAATTCTAGTGTGAAATATTCGCTATTTTTATCGTATATACCTTGTACTAGATGGAAAATATTATTTATTTGCACGAGCTGTTTGTAGCCGTTAGAGCCGTTAGGGCGGCAGGCCCGGCGGAGCGAATGCGGATGCTAGTGTGTAGCATCCTGTTGTCTGACGTGGTTTAGTGTGTACTGCTCAGGACAAGATATGGTAGTTAGTCTCTAAATTACGTCCACACGACAAGATTATGAATACGCGTAAATAGTTTTAAGAATCCTACTACCGTATGTTTGTCCTCACCAGTACTTTGTGCAATAACTCGCCCGCAAACTTATGAACCCGACCACCGACGGTGTCGACGCCTTATTGTGAACACCCCTAGAACAACCTAGCTTATGATGTGAGTGCATATAACTTACGTGTTTGTTGACGCATAATCATAATATTTATCTCATGTATAAATCTTTGTTGGCTAACGTGTATGTAATATTTAACTATGAAGTACATATAATCGCGTTCAGTTGTGGGGCCCGCTTCGGCACGTTTCCCTTTTTGAACTAAGGGTGTGTTTCTATCCAAGAGGATAAGGGGAAATGACCAATCGAATTATTCGAGTTACTTGCGTGTCGTCACTGATTGGTCGCTTTGCTCGTCCGCTCCGCTTGAGTGGAAACTTACCTTAATAAAGGTTCTGCACCCGTGTAACACTCGCACGCCCCACGCTCCTAGACGTAAGTTGTTCCTCCTTATATTGTTGTCATGTGTTATGAACTAATTAATCAAAAATTAAGCAATATTTTGTTAAGCATGTTTTAACCAATTTGAAGTCTGTTCGCTAAATTTTAAACTTTAAACTCTAATCTAGATCATGTTCTACCGAGATATAATGAATTTTGGATAAAAAATTGAATTTAGCGAGCACAGTTTTCAATTGGACCAAATATGACTATTACTATAAATAAAGTGTCAGTTTAAGTGCGGAGATGGTAGATTTGACGCAACTGGTAACGCCAGAGCGACATGGTTCTATCTACACTGGACTTCTATGTGTAATAAAATTATGTTGAACTGGGGCTACTAACAGTCGCTCCTCGACTACACCAAGCCCTACGGTTCTAGTATTTAATCACAAACATAATAACTGAGGCTGTCACCAATAATATGTTAGCAGGGTTCGGAGTACGTAGGTTTAAAAAAAATGGTTACGAAATATTCATTTAGATAAATCCAAAAAGTTTCATGCCCTACTACTTTGTTTTACGTAACGCAACGACGCAGGGTCAGGGCGCGCTATAGCGAAGCAGGATAACGGTTAAATTAACGTCATTATGAGGATTTCTTTACCAATTAAAAATTACGAATAGTTTTTTTTATTTACTCCGATTCCTGTTTTTTTTACTTTTAATATCGTAATGTTGGTGTGAAACGTAGAAAATCACAGTTATTTCATTATATTAAGGTAACTAAATTATTATAGCGTTAAGTTAATGAGTCGATGGACGAATGACTATTGTAGAATAATCCTGGCGGTACACCCAAAATTGTTATTCTTTTCTTGTACGACTTGCCAATAACCATCAAAATTAATATTTTAATAAATATCCTAGCATTTCAGAGTTAAAACAATAATGAGAAAGAAAATCATTGTACCAAAATGTGTCTTGCAAGCCTAATCCTGCATAAATCGAAAAGTAATTTGAAATTTAAGCCACGGGTCTGATTCAGCTCAGGGATATGGAGGCTGTAGGCTAGAACTTATAACAAAAACTAAACTTACAAACAACTAGCTCAAGTGAAAAGGAATAATAGTCTCGTAAGTAGAATGAATCCTCCTAAAATAGAGCCACAGGAAAAAAATGCTGTTATACAAAATACCATAATAATAACTCTTGAGCAAAGCAGGAAGTTGGGACAAAAAACATCCTGCTAAACGACTGAGGAACTCGCAGAAATGCCAATTCAGTTGACGATTTTATGTACCCTCCGCAGCTAATATTAAATTGATAGAATTCATAAATGGTCAACCTTTATTTGGCACCCCTTTTGATTTCGGCTAGCATAAAAAATAGCTACAAAAAAGTTACCATGATGCTGTTGTACTCATAAAATTCACCAATCGACTAACGGGCCTAATGGACACTTTGATCTGTATTGGATTACGTCTACGTCCAATATGTTACTCTTTCTTATGTAGTTATATAAAATTCTGTGGACGGGTTCCAAAAAGACACTTGTTGTTTTATTTGTTAATTAACTCTTTGTGATATAGTATTTCTATAAAATATATCATCACCAAAGTTGAACTTTAAAAAAATCAAATTAATGTGAATGTGTTAGCTTCGATGTTATCGCGATTGAATGTATATATTAAAATCGCACAACAATCATCTTGCAATAATTGCATGTGTTTTTTGTTATTGAGTATGTTTTACGTCAGATATCTAATCTTTGTTTGTTATAAAATTGTTTTCGAAAATGTTTGTGTATTATTTTTTAAGTAACATCACAATTACTTAAGTGTTCCGAAAAGAAATTAGATTTTCATAAATTCAGTATTTTATCATTAAATTTCCAAACTGGATGATCAGAAAAGGTATCTTATCAAAGTTATCAATAACCAAGAAAAATATAGCAGCTCACCAATAGGTTCTTCATAACAAATACGGGACAGTAATTGCACATGGGCTGGTTCCTAAGTACATTCCTCTTTATTTATTTTCTAGTATAGTCGTAAATTTTGTTAACAACGGTACACGCATCGTGTCCTATCGTAATACAAATTGTACGTCATTGACAAAAGAATTTCAAGCGTAGTCCTAAAGCATTTCGAGGAGGAACCTATAGCCATATATATTCTGTTAACATTTATACCGTGCAAACTGTACACAATTTATTTTGTAGGGTTTTAGCTGTGATCTGTATTTGTAAGTAGTTAATCGGTATGTTTTCAGATAAATAATATGTCTTAACTAAATGTTATAATTATATTGTATCCAAAAAATCATAAACACGCCATCAGTAAAGGTAAGAAATTCATAGTAATAATTATGTAGTCGTGTAAGCAACACAGCAAGTATTTAAAACAAATTTGGCACGCACACACGTCCTTTGCTTATAGTGTCACACATGTAAATGACTTCCTTATTATGATTTATCTGTACATTACACAAAACAATATAAATAGAAGGAATACCTAGAAACAATATAAACCCCTTTGCAAAGAAATTACACAATTACGAATATTTCGGTTAGTTTAATCAATGTAAGGAAATTATATTTTATGGCAAAAATTAAATTAGTATTATTTGTGTATATTTGTTTTCGTTAATAATACTTTCTTCGCTTTTGTGGCATAAAATCTTATTTGCGTGCATTTTAAACTTCTTCAAAAATAATAAGTTGCCAATTTCTTTGCAAGGGGGTGTACAAGTCAATTTGCAAAGATAATAAATGGATCACTATATAATTATAAATAAAGAGGAAGATCATACTTCATCTACAAGTATATAATAATAATTTGTATGAGATCATTAGTTATGATGCTTACTTTATTTTAAAGAAATAATTTAAATAAAGATTAACTTAATTTAAAGCTGTTTTAATTAATGTTGCATCAATTTGAGCTTTCTTTAAGTGGCTTGATTTTTTTAGGGATCAGAATTTATAGTTGATCTAAATGAGAGAAAACAGATTTAAGTATTAATTAAATTTATTAAATAAATAATGTCTTATTATAACATGCTACAACTACGCGAAAAGAATACTGTAGTAAGTAGCGAAAATGAAGACAATAGAGAGAAGTGACAGAGTTCGGTTATTTATTTTGGTACTGTTATGCCAAAATAATCCGATGCAAACTGTAGGGCACTGTCTTTGTTCAAAGTCACTTTTCCTAGGGGGTTTTCTAAAAACAAGGTGGCCGATTTATTTCCATTGGCAACATTAATAAACTTGCAATACGGACTAGCCGCTGAATCAGACTCCTTAGGTTTTGTCGGAGATACAACAATAGTCTTCCCATTGAGGTTGTTCGTGTTTTTTATCTTCTCGCCCCCGCACCATATAGCAAACTTGATGCCGTATAAGCCGAAAAGGACTTCCACTTCATGGTACAGTGTTTCTAAAGAGATAAATTTGCCATTCTTGTCTTGAAGAATTATGCTACCCTGGTTACCAACGACGCTGAAGCGTGGAGTCAGACTCTGTAAAGTTATATTAGCCCACGGCTTAACCGGCAGCTCCACCTCTTTTCGCCAAGTTATAACTAACTTTAACTCAGACCCCTTAAGTTCCTGGGTCTCTTGAATGATAACAGGTTTCGACGCTGTCAATTGTTCGATGGGTATCAGTGGAGCCTTCACTGTGGTCTCGACGAATTCTCTATGGGAGTTGATTATACGAGATATGTCGCTCGTTTTACTAACAGCATAATAGACATTGACTTCATCAGTGGGTACAAGATGCCCCTTCTTTCTTAGCTTTTGTACTCTGTTAATTATCTCCCTGGAAAAACCTTCGTCAAGCATGTCTTGATCAGGAGTGACATTCAGCAAAATGAGCACGTCATTGTCGCTATGAGCTTCATATTGATCATTGCCTGTGGCTTGGAATATTATTCTTACTTCAGACACGTCAATACGTTGACCAACTATTTCTACAAAACCATCGGAAATTAGTTTTTCGCATTGTTCGTTGTTTAAGTCTTTAAGGCCCTGCGTAACAGCTTTAAAATCTGCCTTGAGTCTTGCTCCGAGAATTTTATGATCAGGTTCAGCTCTCAATTTAATGCCGTATTTTTCTTTGTCACTAGTCAACTGCAAGTTCTTTACATTCATTTCTTCTAGAACATAGTTATTTAAGGACTTGATATCATTTAGGTAAGTTTGATCACGATGAATAACGACCATTTCAGGCAGTGGATACTTTATAGGAATTGTTTTGCGATCCCTGAGAACTCTACCCAGTTCAATCACTGTCTGCATTCTTGAAACTGCTCTTTCAATATCAGTTTCTATCAATTCCTGTTTTGCTTCTGGAATCATATTGAAGTGCACACTCTCAAGGGAGGCCCCCGGTAAGAGTTGGCGCATGATCTTGTACATCAACTCTGTGAGGAATGGGGTGTAAGGTGCCATCACTCTGATCATGTCAAATAAGACTCCAAAAAGAGTATCCAAAGCGGCCTGGCAATCCTTAACTCCGAAGTCGCCCTTCAGTCTCTTTCTGTTCATTCTAACATACCAGTTAGTAAGGTGGTCAATAAACTTTGTCAGTCTTGGAACAACAGTATACAACTTGTATGCTGCCATTTCTTTCTTCACAAATGTAATTAAAGACTGTGTAAATGAGGTGATCCACTTGTCCATAACATTTTCTTTTAAGTTTTTCTCATTAAATTTATAATTGATCTTGTCTTCCTGTATAATTCTTTCAACATTCTGCATCAGGAACCTAAATGCATTGTACCAAGGTAAAAAGACATCCTTAATTACGTCTCGAACTCCTTCCTCTTTGAACCGCAGATTCTCAGCCTTGACTACAGGCGAGTTTACCAAATACAACCTCAATGCGTCAGCACCATATTTTTTAACAACCTCGAGAGGATCGGGGTAGTTCTTCTTCCTCTTTGACATCTTCTGCCCATCTGATGCCAAGATCAGACCATTAGCAATCAAGTTCTTGAAAGGAGGCTTCTTAAATAAAGCTGTAGATAAAACAATAAGAGTGTAGAACCACCCCCTAGTTTGATCAATTCCTTCAGCTATGAAGTTAGCAGGGAACCTTTCTTCAAAGTCTTTGACATTTTCAAAGGGATAATGGCACTGAGCATAAGGCATAGAGCCAGACTCGAACCAACAGTCAAATACTTCAGAAACTCTCTTCAGAGGTGGTTGACCAGGCCTTGCAGATGGGATCTCCAAGTGATCAATACTCTCTCTGTGTAAATCTGTTATTTCCTCTCCTGTTAGAGCACTTAATTCAGCAATACTGCCTATGCAAACTACTTCTTGTTTGTCACTTGAGATCCACAATGGTATCGGCGTGCCCCAGAATCTGTTGCGACTGATGGCCCAATCGCGAGCTTCTTTAAGCCAATTACCAAACCTCTTTTCTTTTACATAATCTGGAACCCAATAGGTGGCCTCACTGGATTTTAAGAGATCCTGGCTCATTTGCTCCACCCTTACAAACCAAGATGGCACTGCTTTATAAATTAAAGGTGTCTCAGATCGCCAACAAAATGGGTAACTATGCTTTACCTGGCTAACTTGCACTAAACGGTTTCGAGATTTTAGGTTTGCAACAATGTTTTTGTCAGCATCTTTAACATATTGACCAAGAAAATCTGTAACTGGCTCAATAAATTTACCACTTGCATCAACTGGGCAAATCATTTCTTGGTCCCTTGTAATGACGCCAGCTGCCAAGCAAACCCTAAAATCGTCTTCACCAAAGTAAGGAGCTTGGTGTACTACCCCAGTACCAGAGTCGTCAGTGACGTATCCATCAGTCTGTACTTGGAAAGCATTGGGGCATTTGCCAACAAAGTAATCAAAAATAGGAGTGTACTGTATGCCTTTCAATTTGCTACCCGGGAATTTTTCAAGAACAGTAAAGTCATCAACATTCTTGAAAATTACTGGCACACGTGATTCTTGTAGAACATAACAGGTCCCTGTACCTTTTTCTTGAATCTTAACATAAATTAATTTAGGGTTAACACATAGCGCCAAGTTGCTAGGCAGCGTCCATGGTGTGGTGGTCCAGGCCAACAAGGAGTAACCATGTTCAGTAGGAAATGAGACAACAACTGCGGGGTCCACAACATCCTTGTAGTTTTGTCCAGATTCAAAGTTTGAAAGAGGAGTAGAGCATGCTGTAGAAAAGGGCATAACCTTCACTCCCTGGTACACTAAACCCTTGTTGAATAGTTCCTTAAACACCCACCAGATGGACTCCATGTACCATGGGTACAGTGTTTTGTAGTCATTTTTGAAATCTGTAACAATGTAGCCATGTTCTTTATAAAGTACAAACTACGATAAATAAAATGCACCCTATTGCTCTAAGGTTTATTTAAATAGGTTGCAATTATAACCTAGCTAGAACTAACCATTATAACTAGGTCTTATGAGGATAAAAATTTAATATTTTATAATACTACATTTAAGTCCATTGTTAGAATGGGGTGTTATGGTGTCTAACAGCTGCTCTGATTTTGGAATAATGGAGATAGCAACAGGATCTCCTCTGCCCATACTGACCGATCTAAATGTGCCACCCTGTATAACAACTGAATATGGACTGGTTAGATTGGTCTCAATAAGTGATAATTGTTTAGCAATTTTTTTAATTACTAAGTATAGCATAAGCTTAATCACTTTATTTTCAGCAGGGAACTTGAAACTTACCTATCCACCTGCCCATACGAGTGATGATGGTCTCCCAGTCATCGGCGTATCTCATAACAATTTTGCGGCATTCTGCATTGTACTTATCAATTCCCATTTTTTCAACGTCATCAGGGCCCTTTATTCCCAAAGTTTTATCAATTTCAAACTCCACAGGCAATCCATGGCAATCCCAACCAAATCGCCTTTCCACATAGTAGCCCTATAATTTGAAATAAACATCAATAAATAACCTGCAACATGTTCCAGAGAGACTAATAAAACTGAATGACTAAAGTAAATATTCTAAAATTTGCAAAAATTATTTAGACATTATTCATGGACACTTAGTAAATCTAGTGATTTAGGCTGTGTGCTGTCAGCCAGTCAAGAAAGTCTTATATGTTGTTGCTTTAAATACAAAATGGCCACAAATCAAAAAGTGTTTGTGTTGCATTTAAATTCAGAATGCTTTAAGTTTTCAATCAAACTATGTTTGTTTTTGTTTTGAAGCGCATTTGTACTTAAGCAGCAATGTATAGATAGATAAAATACTGTGAATATACTGTGAGTGCTTATTGTTGAGGTAACTTTTGAGTGAGGTAGTAGTGTTGGTGGTGAAACTGGACAAAAAAGATGGAAGATACACCTCCCTACTGCCAATGTCTACCTACAGCGTTCAGTTATGCTGTGATAATGACAATCGTAACAAAATCAAAATATCAGGAACTCACAAACTGATTCAAACTGTGGTAAGAACCCATTTATTATCTATACTAATATTATAAAGAGGTAAAAGTTTAAGAGGTTGTACAAGATCTACTGAACCGATTTTATCCAAAGAAAGCCACGTTATTTGTAAGTAGTAGGCTGTATAAAAATGTTTATTGCCTAACAAAGTGCACGGGTCATCTAGTTATTGATATCTTTAAAATTTACCTGTTGGTGGGCATAACGTGTGACTACGTCCTTAATCGTGCCTGCGAGAATATGGCCATAATGAGGCAGGCCGGTAGCGAAGGGAGGCCCATCATAAAATGAGTATCTGTCAACAAGTAAACATGATCACCAGACAAACCTAATATTAATCAGGCTGAAACCAGAAACCAATGAGTACTCTAAGTTTAGGTGTAAGCCGCTTGACATAACCTTACCTAGGTTTATTTTTTGACTGCTTTAGACAACTTTCAAAAGCGTCGATATCTTTCCAAAACTGTAAAATCTTTTCCTCTTCTTTAGGGAAGTCTATGTTTTCAGGAACTCTTATTAGTTTTTCAGACATAATGAATTCCTTGCAAGTTTTTGCTTATTTCATCATAACTTCACCACTTTTCCTAAACCAGATTCTGCACACGATGTGCCAGAAAATGTGCCCGTGGCATACGTCAAACGTCAAATCAGACAGCTGTCACTGTCTGCCATTAAGTGATGTACCTATTGTAATCATATTTTTTTGCAAAAAAGCGGAACTTAAAATTTTAAAAAAAAGTTGCCCACGACTTCGTCCGCGTGCGAGTCATTTGTCGCTATTCCTTGGGTAAAGTCAATTATCGCTTTTCCCCCGATACACCGAAATAAAAAGGGCCCTTTATCCTTACCCGGGGTGTAACACGGCGTGTTACATCACTAAAAGTGAAATACGTACAGTCTGTGAGCTTTTAGAAGACGCTTCGGTTTTCTATATTTATCTCACTCGCTCTTAATAAGATCGTATTAGAGTGAGTGAGATAAGTACAAACCTATCGCATCGCTGTCGCTATCGCACTGTAACGATATCGGATTGCCAGTAGCGATGTTGCGAGTCGAATTTATTTCAACTCGGATAACTCAAGTTGACTCGGCCGCTAACTCGAATCGCAACGCAACTCGAGTTGACTCGACTCGCATCAACTGGATGGGATCCACTTCGCGGCAGCAGCCAAACGGATCAGCGAGTCGAGTTTTGGTTTCGAGTTGGCGAATCGCTGACTCGCGTGCACTCGCATTCGCATAACTCGCATAGCTCGCATTCGTTATCAGCTCACCTTGCCCGGCCGTACCAATTCTAGCTAGAGAGTTAGGTATGCGAGTTGATTCGAGTTGCGAATGAACTCGATTCGAATCAACTCGTTTAGACTCTGATTCAAGTTATTCGAATTAGATAACTCGACTCGCCCATCGCTAATTGCCAGTGCCTAAAACCCAGAGGTGTTCGCACGACGGGCGTAAATAACCTTTTGGGTATTGCCCGGTTATCGTTTATGCTTTACGTCACATCATGGACTTGTACCTAAACTGGACTGAGTACTGCGATAAAAAAGTGTGACCGACAGAGAAACCATACTAGAGAATTGCATCTCGTTTTAACTAGTGTGACCAAGTACATCAAATATATATATATAATGTATATACCTTTTTTACATTGGCAACTTGAGTGAGGGGGACACCGTCCTCGGGTTGGTTGCTCTCGCTCGGCCTCAACCTATATCATCACATAAATTGTAACCGTCTTACTTCGTAATACGGTTCAATTTTGATTGACTACATAAAGTTAGTACTCAGTCCCGTTTAGGTACAAGTCCATGCGTCACATACCTTGGTTTACAGGAGACCGAAATTAAACAAAAACGCGAATTTTGTAAGAATATTTACCTTATCACAAATTTGAACTTAACGTAGAATTAGTGTGCGATGCTGATGAGCGCGAGTATTTTACTATTATTTTACCCTTATAATCTATGAGTATTTTTCCCAAGTCTTGGATTTTATTAAAATATATTTATCATTGTCGATAAACCACCGTCCCATGGTTTCTCACTTTTTACACACAGAAACACTAGCTATTTTTGTGTTGACACCTGTCACTGTCACTTTTATTTACACAATCTTTTTTTTTTTTTTTTTTTTTTTTTAGTAATGGCTTTGTTATCTTTTAGCCAAATACAAAGTTAGGGAAACAGAATTAGGAATTTAGGACTATAACAATACGGAATTTGGAATAGGAAAGAAAGGATTAGGTTTTACATTTCAATTTCAATACAATTCTATATACATAATTACAAATATCATATTTTAATATTATAAGTCTCTATAAAATTTGCTAATATTTTATATACATCGTAACAATTATAATACAATAAACAGTGGATGGAAGTAGGGAAAGGGATGGAAATGGATTGGAGTTGGACAAAAAACTCAGTATGATCATACAATATACAGGAAAAAAAAACATGGTTCACGTCCCCATAATTCCCGCAAGAACACAAAGGTTCAGCGACAATACGAAATTTATATAAATGCGCTGGGGTGCAAACATGACCCAAACGTAATCTGCATAAAATTGACGTAGATTTTTTAGAAAAGTGGACTTTATTAAACCATGGTTTACGTGGAATGGACTCTTGCACCAGTCGGTAATATTTACCTTTGGTGCTATTGACCCAAAGTCGATTCCACGCTTCAAAAAGATATACCTTGGGCATATTAGCTAAATCATTATTATAATTTAAATAGGGAAATATATCACCGTCGTGCACAGCTTCGTTCGCTAGTTGGTCAGCTTTCTCGTTACCGGAAATACCCACATGGCTCGGGATCCACGCAAAAACAACGCTACAACCCCTCAACACACACTGGTGTAAACATTCTCTAATATCAAAAATTATTTGAGCTTGCTTATGATTCCTGAAGGGAAACTTTGCTAATGATTGAAGGGAACTGAGAGAGTCGCAAAAAATTACTGCTTTTGGGATTTTCATGAGGAGAACATATTGAGTAGGTTTAAAAAGTCCATAGCATTCACCTGTGTAAACAGAAGACTCTGGAGGGAACTTGATTTTTTGAATAATTGGAAATTGTGAATGGTAAACCCCAACGCCTACACAACTAGAGTCGGATTTTTTAGAAGCATCCGTAAAAATGTGATGCCAATCAGACCATTCACTATCAACGATGTTATTAAATGTTGCATTTTGATGACAATCAGTTTTACATATTCCTACATTAAGCTTTATGTTCGGTTCCAGGACTAAAGTATTATAACTATATTGATAAAGAGGTAACAAAGAACTTTGATGTGTAGGTGTGTCTAAGATCAGATATTTTTTTAAACTTTTAACTAGGCATGGCGCATCTTTATGAGCCCAATATCTAGAGGAATCTACTTCATCAGCAAGCCTTCTTATTTTCAGAAGCAGTGGATTACCTTTTAACTGTATATTCCGGAAAAAATATCTGTCACTTAAATACTGTTGCCTTAAGAGTAAAGGTGGTTCACAACACTCTACTTGTAGACAGTTGATTGGACTAGATTTCATCGCGCCAGTAATGAGCCTGAGCGCTTTGGACTGAACGCCATCAATCTTTTTGGATGCAGTTACATTACCCGGATATAACAAGAACATCCCGTAATCTATGACACTCCTTATCAAAGCATTATAAAGAAGCCTCATTGTAAAGGGATGAGCACCCCACCAGACGCCAGAAATACATCTTAAAATATTTAAATTACGTTCACACCTTAAGAGAACATACTCAAAATGAGGTTGACCAGTAAGTTTAGAATCCAATATCACCCCTAGAAATTTGACCTGATTTTTGACTGGCAAAATCGAATCACTATAAACAACATTAACTGTTGGCGTACTCCGTTTTCTGGAAAACAAAACAACAGAGCTTTTTGGTGGAGACAAATCAAGCCCATTTATATCTAGCCAAGTCTTAAGAGATGTCATTGCTGTAGATAATGACTCGGCAATGTCGTCTATGCAACGCCCTGGTACATAAAGGAGTAAATCATCAGCATATTGAAGGACAGAGGCATATATATTTACAAAGGATTCTAAATCATATGTATATACATTGTACAAAAGAGGGCTTAAGACTGAGCCTTGTGGCAAGCCCTTCCAGACAGTTCTACAAATAAAAGAGTTACCACTAGGCTCTATAGTATACTTGATATATCGTTCGCGTAGAATATTTACAATAAAATTAACCAACAAACTGGGGACCTTAAGCTGTTGCAATTTCTTGTTGAGAATAAAAATATTTACATTATTATTATGCCGCGTTAATGTCTAAAAAGGCAGCTACCAAAGATTCATTTTTAGAAAAAGCCAGTCGAATATCTGTGGTAAAAATACCAAGGCTGTCAAAAGTGCACTTGCCTTTACGGAAACCAAACTGGGTGCCTGATAATAGATTATTATGTTCTAGGAACCATTCTAAACGGTTTTTAACTAGATGTTCAGCTATTTTAGACATTACAGACGCTAAAGCTATTGGTCTATAGGAGCATGGATCAGAACTAAGTCTATTTGGTTTCAATAACAAGATCAAAGTTTGTGTTCTCCAGGATCTGGGAACATGTCCCGTGAACATAACTTTATTAATTAAAGAAAGGTAATAGTTAAGACCATCAATATCAAGCTTTGACAGAAACGAATATGGGATACCATCCTCACCTGGCGCAGTCTTTAATAGATAAAAGTACACCTTTTAGCTCATACATTGTAAACGGTGAGTTTAGGTCCATTTCATTGTGGTTATCATTTATTTCAATTGCCAGAACTAAGGATTTGACTACAAACTCTTCTGGGGCGGAAGGAGGGGCTAATCGATCCATAATTTGTTCTGCCAGATCACCGGGGATTTTACTTTGTTCAGTATGGTTAAAAGCAGATCTAAATTTTCTTATATTTTCCCATACGGTGGAAGCATTAACATTAGGACAAAGAGATGAACAAAAACTGCGCCATCCTTCAAATTTCTTTTTCCGGAGGAGCTCTTTTGTGGACTTAGCTACTTGAAGGTAATTTTCAAAGTTGTCATCTGACATGTTTGAACAGTACTGTTTCTCTGCCTGTTTTCGTTGTTTTATGGCAACAGTGCATTCTTCATCCCACCATGGGGCAGTTGGTAACACCCCAAGGCCACAGTTTTTTAATGGAAAAATTTCATTTGCTACTTCTATCATAATATGAGCTAATAATTTACAACACTCTGATACATTGTCATCTCTTACTTCAGGCAAATCATGCACTTTCAGTTGTACCTTACTCTTATATGTATCCCAATTGGCATTTGCTAATTTATATTTCAGACGCGGATACCTCAACTGTTTTAAAGGTTTTTTAACCCTTAAATTGGCAAAAATAAAAAAAGTCGTGAATTCAAACCCTATTTGATTTGAAATCAGCATAAAAAAAATAGTAACCAAAAAATAAAAAAAGTGAACATTATAGTATGTGCATTATTAGATACACTGCCAATTTAAGGGTTAAAAGGGAAAGTAATAAGCAGAGGGAAATGGTCACTACCGTACGTAGAGTCCATAGGACTCCAAGAGAGAAGATGCAAGATCTGGAGTACAAATAGACAAGTCTGGAGCACTAGGTGTTCGTGCAAGGCGTGTTGGCGTACCAGTGTTCAGAATAAATAAATTATGATTGTTAAATAAGTCTAGTAATTGCTCACCATAATAAGTAGTAGTAGAACAACCCCAAAGCTGATGGTGAGAGTTAAAATCTCCTAAACAAATAAATGGTTTTGGAAGAAAATTGAAAAGTTGGTCAATTTCACTAAAAATATCATTACTTGGACGAGCAAAATATACAGAGACATAACATATTTTATTTACAACCACAGCAATGACAGATAATTCATTACTGTGAGAAGGGAGAGATAAGGGAGTTGATGTTAAGGAATTTTTTATGAGTATGGCCACCCCGCCGTACCCATCATTCCTGTCTTCCCTGAAACAGGAATAGCCAGGAATTTTAAAAATGGATTCCTTTTTCAACCATGTCTCCTGGAGACATGAGAAAAGGATCATTTTTATTTATAATATGTATTAATTCGTGTTTTTTACTATTGATGCTGAGACAATTCCATTGAATTGCTTTGGCTTTGTTGGCCATTGTTAGTATAGTTTGAAAGTTGATAAAGTGCATCTATCACTGCTGCAACGTTGGACGGTGAAATGGTATTGGACTGTGATAATAACTGTATAAGAGCTTTGATAATATCTTCAATTTTAATTTCATTTTCATTTGTATTATGATTTCTTTGGATATTGAGCTTTGTTGAAGGAAGAGAAGGGTCCCTTACTATTTCTGCATGGGCAATGCGATCATACCCTTTAGAGAACTTAGGTGGTGATTTAGGCTTTAAAAACACTGTTTTCTTGTATGAATGAGGTGGGGTACTTAATGATGATGTGGGATATGTATTGTGTGAGGGATGAGTAGCTGTAATGTGCGACTGTGAGGGTGGTGGTGATTGGAGTAAGGCATCAGCGTATGACACGCTTGACACAGGTGGATGTAATTTAACTGCCTCCATATATGAAATGCAGCTTTTGCTCATGGTTTCTTTTACTGCCTTTTGTCTACCAAACTCCAAACATCTTTTACTGTTAGCCTGATGACAACCTTTGCATAATATGCACCAGTAATCCTCCTCCTCGACATTACAGCCATCACCTGAATGGCCTTGACCGCATTTGAAGCACCTTGGTGTTGATCGACATTGGTTTTTCACATGTCCGTACCTGCAGCAGTTATAACATTGCACAGTAGGAAATATATACAGTTCTACCGTCAATGCCGTATAACACATGTACACGCGTGTAGGTAATACCTGTCCATCAAAAGTAACAACAATTGTGCCTATATTTTCAAATTGAACAGCATTGTTAATAAATATTTTTCTTTTTAATCGCCTCATTTTAATTATTGGCCCGCATCCGATTGGGACGTTGATACTGGCCAAGACTTCTTCGTCTGACCAATCTGTAGGTACCCCCTTAATAACCCCCATACGAGTTACATTGCAAGTTGGAATGAATGCTTTGTAATTCTCTTTTTGTAAATTAAGATTTGTTAGAAAAGCATTGGCATCTTGAAAATTTATAAACGTTAAACTAAGGCGATTGCGGCCAATACGTTTAAGGCTACCATTCACAATTCCCCTAATATCGTTCCGTTTCATGAATCTTCCAAAAGTTACTGGATGAAGAGTTGTACCGTCATTAGTGCTTAGAGTTTGTTTTTGTATATGCACAATATACGGCGATACATCTGAAGGCTGATATTGAGCTCGGCCTACAGGCACGCGGGTAATTTCGTCATTGTTAGAGCCTTGACTAAGTGGCACAAGCGGCACCTGCGTCTTGCGAGACGAGGGGACCGAAACAGATTCATGCGACTCTCTAATTGTCATACTACATTGGCAATCCTTGTCTTTGATACCTTTTCCATCCTTTCGCTTTCTTTTATTACATGAACCACAAACCGAGCGGGGAGCCGCGCGTTTGCGTTTCATAGTCCATTCAGTGTTATTGTCGGTATCAGTGTCCATCGATGACTCGAGGACATTGATTAAAACATCTAACGGTGTTACTTGTTTCGGGTCATTACCCATAGTAGTAGTGGCTGGGGGACCAGGTCCCCCACCGGGGTCGGGCGGATCACCCATAGTAAAAATCAGTTACGTAACTTACCCAATATTTACAGCAATAATATTAAAATATACAACTAAATCTACTATAAATACAAATTATTCTACTATATAACACCAATCCTTTCAATAATAATTAATTTTAAAATATAAGACCAAAAAATCACGACCGCTTTGAAAATAGTTTCCCGCTCTTTTCCACAATCTTTTATTAAAGACTTGACCGTTATTTGAAGCATATATAGCTTGAGATAGGCACTTCCGGTTTCCGCTTTATCTTACCTCCTTGTCTACCTTGTGTAATGCTGTCTCCCTCACTTTTCCCGCCATACCACCACCAGGCAGGGAGTGGGGGTTTAAAACCCACAATTATTTCTGATCATTGGCGTCCTGTTTTCCGCACCGCACAGTCGTGCTCAGGAGTTTCTAAATACTTACATAGTGTAACATCAGTGCTGTCTGGTTCATGTAAGTGTTTTTATTCTTACCTCCAATTATTTTTAAATAATAAAATTTAACGGTTTTACCGTTCGGTTCTTAGGAACTTATTGATTTGCATTGTAATTTGCAAACGTGTTACTTTAAGTATACGATTACGTTTTTTACTGTAGGTTGTGCGTTTTAAACCAACGAAAATGAGCTGTGAAAATAGTGAAGTACGGGAGTTAAATACCGGAATACCACGTACTACATCAAGTACTAGTTCATCGTCGTCCAGCTCGGACAGCAGCTCGTCCTCCGGCTCTGCTTCGCATGGCAAACGCAAGCATAAGCGCCGCCGGCACAAGAGAAGGGGGGCCAAACGTAGTCGTCGTCACGATTACCGCCTTAATAAATTGACGCAACAAATAAACGAACTGCGTAAACAGGTCACCTTTTGTGGGGTGAATATTCCGGCGTTCCAACCGCCGTCATTATTCTCTTCAACGCATTGACGAAAATAATGATAGCTACCAGCAACTTTTGATGTCTAAATCAGCGGACCCGGGGGTAGTATCCATTCCATTTAAAATAACAAGGAAGTTATTAAGTTTATATTGAATAATATGCGGAAATAATAATGACGGCGGTTGAAACGCCAAATATTCACCCTGTGACGGCGGCAGCCAATTAGTTCAAAACCCGATAGGTACAGACTGTTGTAGTATTGATGGCAATATCAGTGGTGAGTTGTACGGTTCCCCTGTAAAAAATCCGTGTGAAACCAATTCAATTTGTAACGATTCTACTCAGCCGAACGTTATTTTCGATATCGAAACTAAACTAAAAGAACCCGCTATTCCGAAAACGCCTCACGTTTTCTTGAAGACTTTGAATGACATTCAGCGCTTTAATAGTAACGATTGGTCCGAGGTTCGCTATGCCGAAGTACAAAAGTTATACAATTGTACCCCCGGATTTGTTGATTTAGATGTTAATGACGAACTTAAAGGCTATGACTCTTTAAAACATTTATCTTATACGGATAAATCATATGCAGCATTGACATATTGTATACTTAAACAGCGCGAAGCTTTGCAAACGGCCCTTAAAAACTTATTACCAAACCTCGAAGTCGCGGTGGCAATAACGTCAATTAACTAGGGACTTCCTTCCGATATAAAATTTATCGATAACTGAATGCTTATTTGGAAGTGACACTTTATAATTAGCTGTAAAGTTTACCTACAGAATAATTGAAAATTAACTAAAATGTGATGATTACTACCCATCAATGTTACATATATAGGAGTTTTTAGGACATTTTTAAAAATTTTAAAATTCAAATAAAAATCAACCTTTACAACTAAATTTTTATTTTCATCAATTTCCATGCAAAGTAAACTAAAACCTAGAAGTACATCCATAAAGTATGAAAACCGTTATCTTCCTTAATCGACCTTTACGGACTTCAATCTTCATCACTACATAGTATAAAACAAAGTCGCTTCCCGCTGTCTGTCCCTATGTATGCTTAGATCTTTAAAACTACGCAACGGATTTTGATGCGGTTTTTTTTAGTAGATAGAGTGATTCAAGAGGAAGGTTTTTATCTATAATACATTTTGTGTTATGTACGTGTGTTATAGAAAACTCAAATAAACCGAAGCGAAGCGAGGGCGGGTCGCTAGTACTGTATAAATGATACAGTTTAACAGGTATTGCAAGTTGCATATTAATAACATACGTCATCTCATAGTCATAACATAACTATTGTCATAAGAAAGTCCAATTTATCGATGAAATAATATCGCGTAGAAGTCCCTAGCAAAATTTTATTCGTGCCACCGCGACTTCGAGGTTTGCTTATTACAATGGGCAACAAATTCGGATTCAACTTTCGAGGGTATTAACGAAAAAGTCGATGAATTGTTTCTTAAGGGCGATCTGTTTAAAGTGTCGTCTGATTTGCTTCAGCTAGTTTGTGGTCATAGGGCCGAAGTGATACAAATGAGGCGCGACGGTATTATTAACTACATTCGAGACCCAATTCATAAAACTGCATTGCGTAAAATCCCCCCTTCGTGTGAACAAGTTTTTAACTCTGAATCGCTTTCATCAACTCTTGAGAAAGCCGGAGGTGTCCGGAAAGTATTTTTCCCGATGTATAAGCAGAGTACTGCTCCCGCTTCGCAAGCGAGTTTGAACATTAACAAACCAAGTCGCCTCCCCTCGCAACGGCAGGCTGGACGTTACGTACCCCCGCAGGGTACTTCACATGGATGTTGTGCTTCATCGCATATTACCCATGCTCCTCAGCCCTCGCAGGGCTGTTCTCACCCCCGTCCCTCGCAGGGACAGAGAGCTTATAGCAGTGAGTTTCACTCCTCCTTTGACGGCAGTACAAGAGGTTCCTTTCGCCCTCGAGGAGGGCGGCAAAATTATAGAGGACGACACCAGGGAAATAATCGCAAGCGGGCCGGCTCCCCCTCGGACTACAACACTTTCAATAAAAAACGTAAGTATTGACAACCAGAGATTCAGGGCGGGCCGACTACTTCTATTTCGCAGCCAATGGCAACACTTAGGTGCACCAAAGTATCTTTTGAAGATAATAAAGGGATATCGCATACCCTTTGCCGAGAGGCCTCCTCTCATAATGCCCAACTTAAGTCAAAACAGGTTTTGTACCACTGTATCAAAAGAAATGTCTGCCCTAATTCATCAAATGTTGCACCAACGCATATTAGAAGTAGTGAGGCCGTCCCCAAGTTTTATTTCAACAATGTTTCTTGTACCCAAGAGCGACGGGTCCTTCCGTCCTATCTTCAATCTGTCGACTCTGAACGACTTTGTGATAAAACAACGTTTCAGTCTAATAAACGTTCAACGCATCCCGGACTTTCTACAACTCAACGACTGGATGTGCAAAATAGATTTGTCTCAGGCATACTTTCACCTGCCGATTGCTCGGTCTCACAGGCGCTTCCTGAGACTAGTGTACGAAGGGCAGTTGATGCAAATGACATGCCTGCCTTTCGGACTCAGCACAGCGCCGAAAGTATTCGCGTCGTTGACAAATTGGGTTGCTCAGACCCTCAGAGAACAAGGGCTACGCATTATAGTTTATTTGGACGACTTTCTCCTCGTCAATCAGAGTCGACAGGTTCTAGAATCGCATGTTCATATCCTACTTCAGAGACTTCATTATCTCGGTTGGCAAATAAATGTGGAGAAATCGGTTCTAGTACCACAGCGGGACCTAGTTTTCCTTGGTGTTCGCTGGAAAACCTTTTCCAACGAAAAAGTCCTTCCAGACGACAAAATAAGTTTGATTCGCTCAAAGATCATACCAATTCTGACAAACGGTTTTTTAGTCATAAAGACGTTACAAAGTATTGTCGGACTATTGAACTTTGCCAGTTTTGTAGTTCCGAAAGGCAGATTACATCACCGAGATCTGCTTTCCCTCCTTATCGATCTAGATGTGTCTCAGACGACCCAACGCTTTCCACTTTCGAACCCAGCTGCACAAGACCTACGCTGGTGGCTTCACAATCACCATCTTTCTTCTCCAATCCATTGGGCTCCTCCCTCGCACTTTCTGGTGACAGATGCATCGGATCTAGCTTGGGGGGCACAGCTAGACGATCTTGCAGTCTCGGGAACGTGGAACGAGCAGGAGAGTGTAATGCACTGCAATCAAAAAGAGCTTCTTGCTCTGTTCAAAATTTTACGAGAAAAATGCCAAATGTTGTCTCATTCCACGGTTCTTTGGCAGAGCGACAATCGAACAGCGATCGCTTACATTCGAAACGAGGGGGGGACAAGGTCAAAAGCTCTGATGCACTTAACTACACAGATTTTTCAATTGCTAGACAAACACAAAATTCACATTGCTGCTCATCATATTCCGGGAAAGTTCAACGGCCACGCAGATCATCTATCTCGCTACCGCTCTCCCCCAGAGTGGCATCTGTTACCCATGTGTACGCAGAAGATTTTCCAAAAATTCGGAGTGCCTGTCATAGACCTCTTTGCCTCGGCCAGTGCGCATGTAGTTGCGAATTACGTAACTCTCGATATAAACGATCGACTAGCAATTTATCACGATGCTTTTTCTCGTCAATGGGACTACCATCTAGGGTGGATTTTCCCACCACCTTATTTGATACCCAAGGTTCTTGCTCACCTCAATCACGCCAAAGGCAATTTTTTAATTGTAGTCCCTCGTTGGGAACGCGTATTTTGGAGAGCAGACCTCAACTCGAGGGCCATTGCAGCTCCGTTCACAATTCGACACCTCAGCAAACATTTGATAGACATATCGACGGGCCTTCCACCTCCAAAAGTTCAACAGATGACCCTCGAGGTCTGGACATGTGGGGGTGGTCGCGTAACTTAACTGATTGGAATGAGGTCGAATTGAACTTATTAATGTCATCATGGCGTCCATCCACGCTAAAGACATATAAAGCTGCCTGGAATAGATGGTTGGTGTGGTGTAAGTTACACAAACTTGAAGCTTTTAGGCCTACTGGTTCCAATCTAGCTAAATTCCTGGCAGAATTATTTTTAAAAGATAAATTTGCTTACAACACTATTTTATTGCATAAATCTGTAGTCTCCACTCTGTGTGATACTGAAGTCTCGGGAGTGTTAAGCTCCCACGTTTTAGTTAGGCATGTACTTAAATCAATTTCTCTAAAAAGGCCGGTACAGCATAAAACTACAATATGGGACACGGATACTTTAGCTACCTTTTTAGCTAATTATACTGTTGACGAATGTAACAACTTTTCGGTTTCCCGACATACAGCTATTTTACTTTTATTATGCTCGGGTAGACGTGTTCATGATCTTACCCTCCTAGCGGTAGATAAGCAACATTACATGGAATTCGACGACCATGTCATAATGTGGCCCATTTTCGGTTCTAAAACTGATAAATGCGATTTCAGGCAATCGGGGTGGAAGATACTAACCAATTCAAACAACAAGCAACTTAACACAGTTTACTGGGTGAAACGTTGTATTCAACTTCTTCAAAGCAGACGTAACGAAGCCAGTTGCGCGAATTTATTTGTCAGCTTGAGAGGACAACCGAAAGCCGCTTCCAGAACTGTGGTTGCTGGATGGGTCAAAACCTTATTTTCAGAGGCGAATATTTCAGCCCCTCCTGGCAGCGTACGGTCAGCCGTGGCTTCAAAAAGCTGGTCGGATAATGTGTCAGTAGACGAGATTCTTTCTCGAGGTAATTGGAAATCCGGCAATACCTTTCGGAATTTCTATAGGCGAGAAGTGATGCCAACTCGAAGTAACAGTATAAGAAATTCTTTTGTCCCTGTTGATTAAGCTATTTTTCAATCACATTTTCTAGTTATCAGGAGATAATGTGTCTTATTAGTTTTGTTATTATTGTTTTTAAGGATATCGTTCCAATGCTGTCTCGAAATAAATAATACGTTTATACTGAACTCGTGTTAAGTAATACACGGTGATTTAAAATAAATTTAGTTTTGTCTATGATCTTTTGGTTTTACTTTGTTGTAAAATTACTGATGTTGGTGAATACTAGGTCTGTACCTAAATACATGCTAGTACTTACACATCATCTGCTCACCCTATCCATTATAGGGAACAATGTACCTAATCAATCATACATAACAGGTCACATTGGCGTCCATCACCACCAGGCGATAACAAACACGTCTCAAGCTATATATGCTTCAAATAACGGTCAAGTCTTTAATAGCTGCGTTTTACCTGAAATAAAACGCTTATTAAATACTTACCTTATTTGAAGCATAACTTTAATTCCTGCCTGTTGGTCTTTCGACTCAATGATCAGAAATAATTGTGGGTTTTAAACCCCCACTCCCTGCCTGGTGGTGGTATGGCGGGAAAAGTGAGGGAGACAGCATTACACAAGGTAGACAAGGAGGTAAGATAAAGCGGAAACCGGAAGTGCCTATCTCAAGCTATATATGCTTCAAATAAGGTAAGTATTTAATAAGCGTTTTATTTCAGGTAAAACGCAGCTATTTATCCCTTAGTAGTCTGTGGTTTGTACTTTATTAAGTTTTATTGAGCGCGGGAACTGTTGATTGAGAAAGGCGCACTTTTTGTAAAATATTTTTGGAAAAATCCTTTTTCCTGTATTAACTGTATATATTGTTGTGAAATTGGTCTGTATACATTTAGTTAATAAGGTTTTTGTAATATAGAGATGGGGGGGGCCCCAAAGCGACCCAAACACTCCGGCTCTGCCGATGATCCCGAGGTAGCCGAAGAAAAATATAGGGTTTATCAAGTCAGGAGTTATGCGAGAAAATACCCGGAAAACTCAAACAAAACCGAGTTCGTAGTTTTCTTGGCTCACGGCAAAGTTGACAGCCCAATAACAGATAGAGACCGCCTGAAACTCTCTGAGGCGATTCGCAAGTACTGCGTCTCCGGCATTTTACATCTGAGGCCGATAAATAGATACAAAGTTGGTGTAACTTTTGATTTATCAAATAACGCCAATGTATTCTTACAGAATACCAAATTGTTAGACGACTTGGACATGGTGGCTACAATACCTGCAGCGGACACCGAAGTCACGGGGGTTCTGACTTCAGTTCCCACAGAAATGTCAAATAAAAAAATTTTTTCGTTGATAGGAAGCTCGAGGAACGTAATCCAGGTCCGGCGTTTCATGAGGAGAATGCGTGGTGAAGATGGCGCTGTGTCATATCTACCTACACAGACTGTCGCGGTCACCTTCGCTTCGACTCAACTGCCCGAACATGTTTTCCTTGATCACTGGAGACACGAGGTCAGCCTATATATTCCTCCAGTTAAACAGTGCCTGCGCTGCATGCGTTTTGGCCACATTGCAAAATTTTGTAAGAATGCAGAGGTCTGTTCTATATGCACAGAAAATCACAGCTTCCGGTCTTGCTCTGTACAGTCAGCTAATGCCAAATGTGCAAACTGTGGTGGCAACCATGTTGCCATAGCAGCAGCATGCCCAATGAAAAAACAAAAAATAGAAGAAAACAAAATAAAATCTCGGTCGGTTAAATATGCAGATCTATTTAATGAGAAATCTTTCCCGCAGCTAAACGCTAAATCTATAGAAACACACATAAACAATCTTACAAAATCAGACATATTTATGAATTTACTTGTAGAGTCAATAATGAAACTAGTTTCAAATAAAACTACACCAATTAACTCATCATCCATAAAAGAAAGTTTAAGATCCACCTTTAGCAAAAAAACTTAATTAGTAAACTAATGGATATATTAAATATAATTCAATGGAATGCACAAAGTATTGTTAGTAATAAATTGGTACTAAGTAATTTTTTGTACGAAAACAATATACATATAGGTATTATATCAGAAACTTGGTTAAGACCAAACCAACGGTTTAACATTAGAGGTTACAATATTGAAAGAAATGACACTGGTAACAAACATAATGGAGTGGCTATTCTGATTCATAATAGTATTTCATATTCAAAAATAGTTACGAAATTTGATGATTCCATACAAAATATTGGAGTTCGTATAGTGGTTGGTAATAAAGAAATCAGTATCATTAGTTTTTATAGCCCAAAAAACTGCAATCCAGTATTTAGTAAAAATAAATTTGATGCTTTAATAAAGTCTGTTCCCGGTCCTATGATTTTTGCTGGTGATTTCAATGCTCATCATATTACTTGGGGATGTGGTTCCACTACTCCACGTGGTAGAGATGTCCTTGAAATAATTGAAGACAATAATCTAGTGCTTCTTAATGATGGTCTTCCAACTACAGTTGGTTCTTTAAGTTGGCGACCAAACGCTCTTGATTTAACTTTGGTTAGTCCATCTTTGGCTTTGTCCTGTGACTGGTCTGTTCATAATGATCCACTTGGTAGCTATCACCTTCCTGTAATAATAAATATCTCCATTAATAATCATTGTAACGTCGATCTTAGTCAAAATAGCATGTTATGTTTTCCTAAATTTACTAACTTTAAACTGGTGGATTGGAAAAAATATCAAGATAAAACTGATACTTTGTTGTCTAATTTTAATGTTTCATCTTATTCTCCTCTGGAAGCTTATTCCTTATTCTGTAAGACTCTTAAATGTGCCATTGAATCATCTTTACCTGCTCAACTTAGTTCCTCAAATAATTATACATCTCTTTCTAGAAAGTCAGGAAGAAAGCCCTCTTTACCTTGGTGGAATGCTAAATGTTCTGAAGCCGTACAAAAATCCAAAAGTGCTTATGTTAATTTTAAAAATAACCCTTCTGAACAGTTATATTTAGAATTTAAAAGGTTACAAGCTTTTAAAAAACTTACCTTGAAACAGGAAAGAGCAAGAAGCTGGGCATCATTGTGTAGTTCATTTCATCGTTGTACTCCTCTCTCTGTTATCTGGAAATACATGCGTAAATTCAATAAGTCATATGTTCCTAACAATAGTAATAATTGTAGTTGGGTACCTAAATTTCTTCAAAAATATACTCCAGATCATGTTAACAATAAACAAAATTTTTCGATGAACACTTGTGTAAGTAACTCTAATAATATTTTTTTAACACAACCCTTTACTTTATCAGAATTGAAATCTGCTGTATTATCTAGAAAAGATAGTGCTTTTGGTCTCGACGGAATACCCTATAAAATGCTAAAAAACTTGAAAGAAAAGAGTCTATTAATATTATTGTATATTTTAAATCATCTTTGGGTTAGTAATGAAATACCTTCATCCTGGAAGACAGACTGCTTGATTCCTATTATAAAACCAGGTAAACCTCAACTAAATGTAGATTCATATAGGCCAATTGCCCTGACATCTTGTGTTGGTAAAATATTTGAACAACTTCTGAAACAAAGGTTGGAGTTTTTTGTTGAAAGTAATAATATATTGCCATCTAACCAGTTTGGGTTTTGTAGAGGTCGATCATCTGCAGAGAGTTTTTGTCAGTTGCAACTTGACATCCAAAATAGCTTAACTAATCGAAATTGTTCTGTGTCTGTTTTCTTCGATATTGCAGGAGCATTTAATAGTGTCAATATTGATGTGCTTTCTATTGAACTGCTTTCTATTGGGCTCCCTGGGAAAGTGATTCAATGGATTAGCAACTTTCTGTCTGAAAGAACAGTTTTTGTTAAACATAATGGTTATCTTTATGGACCTAGACTTGCATCTGTTGGGGTGTGTCAAGGTGGAATTTTGTCGCCTCTAATCTTCATACTCTACATTCGTCGTTTAAATTTAATCTTGGGATCAAATGTTAAAAATCTGCAGTTTGCTGATGATCTAGTTGTTTATGCAAGTGGTACAAACTTAACAAACTTGGCTTATATCATTAATAATGCTTTAAATAACTTGTTCCAATATTTTTCGTACCTAAATCTTGATGTCAATCCTCTCAAATCAAAACTGCTCGTTTTTGGGAAAAAAAGTGCAATAATGCCTAATGTTTACTATAATAATATTGTCATTCCTATTTCTCTAGAAACAAAATTTTTAGGTGTCATACTAACTCATAATCTATCTTGGAAAAAATATATTGATAAAATTACTGCAACAGCTAACAAAGCATTCAATATCTTACGATCTTTAGCCTCAACTTATTGGGGTGCTGACCCCAAAATTCTACTACTTTTATATAAATCAATGATTCGCAGTCACTTTGAGTATGGTTTCTTATGTTTTGCTGGTGATAGTAAGCTTGTATATATTTTAGATAAAATACAAAATAAAAGTATGCGTCTGATAACTGGTGCTTTTAAAAGCACACCTATAAATGTCATGCAAGTCGAATGTAACCTTCCTCCGTTGTCTATTAGATTCAGCTATTTAAAGGAAAAATTTGTCTTAAAACTGTTTTCGTCTAATAATCAGTTATTGTCCAATTTAATTGCATTACCATGTGTTCCGCCTCGAAATCCTTTATACATTCTTCAGAATTTAACGGAATTACGGAGTCTCCTTGACAGTTCCAACATTTACAAACCATCTTCTTGGGTGTTGCCATGTTACAATGGCAGTTTTGAAAGTAAATTTCCTGCGATGAAAATTGTTATTGACAGTAAATTATCGTCTAAAGAGGAAGTTAATTGCAATCTATCTAAATGGCATGATCATCGTTTGATTTATACTGATGGGTCTAAAATGGACTCTAATGTCTCTTTTGCCATTTTTGATACTTCTCTAAATATTGGTTTGGGTTATAAATTAGATAAAAATTGTAGTATATTTACAGCTGAAGCAGTAGCTATTCTTGCAGCTTTAAAACATATCAAGCATCAGAATCAAGGATTTCAAAAATGGCTTATTGTTAGTGATTCCATGAGCGTACTAATAAATTTAGATAATCATAAATTGCATGCTAAAACAAATTACTTAATTTTTGACATTAAACAGTTATGGTACGATCTTTTTGTTACCAATAAAATAATAGTTAGTTTCATGTGGGTTCCGTCTCACATAGGTGTCGTAGGGAATGAAAAAGCTGATTATTTAGCAAAATCAATTAATAATTTACATTCTGAAACTTCTTGCTTTAATGTCTCGATTCCTTATACAGATCTAATTAATATCCTAAAAGAAAGAATGATTACAAAATGGAAAATGCACTGGAATCATACTATACAAGTAGAAAATAAGGGACTTTGGTATGCTCCTTTTAATGTTATGATTAATAGCAAACCATGGTTTTGTAAAAGTAACTACTACATAAATAGAAATTTCTACTCAACTATTTTACGCCTTCGTTTTGGTCATTGCCGGTTGAATTTCCATCTTCATCGTTTAAAAATGGTTGATAGCCCTATTTGCTCTCATTGCAATTCTCATGAAGAAACCATTCCGCACATCATCTTCGACTGTTCATCCTTCGGCATTCAGCGCCTTGTGTTGTTGGATGAATTAACTAAAATTTATGAGTCTCATTTGGTCCCGCATGACATAATAAAGCTTCTTGTAAATAATTGTACATACTCACCTTTGTATAAATTCATTGTTAGCACTGTTGGAGAAATATAGTATAATATTGTAAATAATTCTGATATGTTTGTATATATATATATATATTGTGAATACCGCAGACTTATCTGTGATGATATTTATTGACTGGATTATTCTTGAAAATGAGGACTGTGTTCTTACTTGATTTGGACTACCTGAACTGGACTTGATAAAATAAAAATATAACACTGAAGACTTTAACACCGGATTTGACTATAAGTATTGAAACAACTGAAGACAACTCACCACTGGATTTGACTATAATTTAATTTATATAACTGAAGACTTATAATGGATTTTACTACTCAAGTTTACATAGAAACAACTGAAGATTTATACTGAAGACTTTTATAAGGGATTTTACTTCTCGCCATTTTATGTTCATGAAAAGGAGAATTACTGAAGACGAGGCAGCATGGCTTTTGGCCCTAGCCTGTTCGTAAAGGACAAATGAAAAAAAAAAATTAAGTTTTATTTTATGACATATGCCACTAAACAAAGATCTATTTTATTATACCCAAAATAAATAAATGTGAGATAAACCAGCAAACTACGAAGATCTTGCATGCTTGCGGAGAGCAAAATTAGTTCAATAATTATAGCTAGCAGTCACCAGTCATTACAACCGATTAGAACAACAGACCCTAAATTCTGTATGTCGGAAGTGGGAGGAAATCGTGCTAATAAAGGATTTATTCGTGCTTACAATAATTAATTTGAAGAAGAAATGGATGGTCAGTGGATAAAATTGTCTCCAAGGTATATTTACATTATATCTTGTGTTATCTAATTTACAAGTCCAAGTACAACGCAACTTTAGCCGCTATTCCACTGGGCAAAATCATATTGCTTTTCATGTTATCATATAGCCACCGTTACTGTCAAGTAAATGAGAGCTATTGTAACATTGACAATATGATAACATATCAAAGGCAATACGGTCTTACCCAGTAGAATAGAGGTATAGAAAATAAAAACTTTTTTTCAGCTTGATAAAGGGTATTGGTGTGATCAATCTCCTGGATACTTCTAAGTTTGAACAGTTCCTACGGCGAATAGTATCAAAGTTAATAGTTCAGGATGCTGGGATCTTCACTGATGATGAAAAAACAAAACTGCAAAAGATATTCAACATTACTGAAGAAAACTTACTTTTAGCAATTAAGACACTGCTTTATATATATAAAAGGTTGTTTAAGTTTGTATTCATGCCTAAGAATTTGAAACATGATCTGGAAGCAATAGGATTTATCAGTGATAAAACTGAAATCATATTAAAAATATGGTCGGTGGAAACTAAAACTACCATCCACAAATTAGATACAGAAACAGAGAAATATGGAGAAACGTTCAATTGTTCATGGAAAGTTAATGCTGAATTAAGTTCAGATTATCATAAAAAAAGTAAAATCCCAAAGGCATACCTATCCTTATCTGGAATGTGCAATGAAGCTGATATAGAATTTACACATCCAGAGCTTTACTCTATGTTTCTTCAATTGGAATCCATTCAAAATGATTTAGATAACATTATTTAACTGTCAACAGTGTATTATCAGTTATTAATTAATATTATGTATGCTGTATGAAGGAAAATCGAGATCCAGTCTTTTATTCAATAAAAAATTAAATGTTTTGTTAACGTTTTCCCCTATCAGTTATCAGTAATCAATCACACAAGAGGTTGAATGCCCTGATTAACTATACACTAAACATCATCATCATCATCATACACATTGTTTCTCTATTGTGTATAGAATATTAAATATAATGTCATTTATACGTAGCTATTAATTTATTATAAGTGCTATTTTTTTTTGTTTCATTCGATTCATCTAATTTAAATTATTAAAAAGCTCCATTTAGTAATATGAAACTTAGCATTATATTTAAAAATGATGTTGTCAAATAAATATTATAATATTTTACTTATTCCAGGTAAACAGCTCAGTTTAAATATTATTTATATGTCATGTCGTAACTTATCATCTCCACGGGATATAATATTTGTAGGATAAAATGGGATTTCTATTTAAAATTAACATTTTGCAAACAAGAGGTAAAAAATTATAAATTAAATATTTACAAATTCAAATATTTTTTTTTTATTGACACCCAATATCAATTTCTAGATTATTCTTTTATTTATAACTATTTTCCTATTTACCTGGATCTCCTTAGTTATAGATGGGTAAAGATATTATTAACTTCGGTAGATTTTGTTAAGAACTAAAGAGTGGTTTTTGACAGGAAGGAAGGATGATTTTTTAAGTGGGGAAAATAAGTTTGAGGGTATACTTACTTGGATTTTGGTCATTTATTATTTTAGACATTTTAGGATTTTTTTATAGATAGTATTCGAACGGTTTACTAAATGAAAGAAGTGGAATCGAATAGGATATAAGATTATTGAAAGTGATGCTAAAAACTGTTATATATAAAATGAAATAAAATTTATGTGGCACTTAAAGCACTTAAAATAATACAACTTTCTTCATTAAATCAACTTAAATACTAGATAATTATATTTTAATTGCACCTAGTCCGTGTTTTACAATTTTTGTATATCTTGTAGATATTATTAAAAACGATGTCTGTACGTTTTCGTTTCCATGAAAATATTTCTTAGCATGAAAAAAAAACTGAATCCAGAAACGTACAGCCCTAGTCGTATTCAAAAATTGTGGAAATCGGACTTGATTTAGGTGAGAAACGTTATCGCTCGGAGCAAAATTTGTATGAATTTTTTTGACAGCTACGCGATTTAAACGGCGCTTCACAATACTCTTAAATCGCCTTCTGATCTCCCATGATCGCTTACTACAAATACAGGACTTCACTGCATAAATGGAATGGGTATCGATTGACTGCATTTTTGCCTTAAGTAGTTAACCTAAAGGTGGATTCACATTGAAGATGACTGGGGTAAAGAAAGAGAAGAAAATTTGTAAGTCATGCATAAGTCTTATCGGATTTTGAAAAGATTTAGGCTGGGTTTTATAAAGATCCGGTAGATAAAATTTCGGTCAGGAATATAAAAAGTTGTACGAAGTTGCTAAAATTACAACTGCCAGTTTTACTAACGAAACTTTATAAAACCGGGCCTCTGTAGTCTAAATGACAGAGTCTATCATAAAAATTATTGAAAGCAAGATTACTTGGATTGATTCGAACACCGTTGCCATGAAAAGATGGCTGATTGAAAAATGAGCGGATATTTCTTTTGATTAATATTTTTTACTGATCTGGCGAAATAACTACGAAACCGCTATAAGTAAAAAAGAGAATTAAATTTACTCCCTTTTCTCCCCCTGGAACTTGCAATTGCATCTGTTTTAAACTTGACTACTTGTGATATTCATGGAACGGAATTACAACGGAATTATTATTTTTTGACTCTTAGATCATAAACAACAGAGAAATGGACGTTATTACACGCGTCTCAAACATAAATCTAGTAAAAACTTCTTAATTTTCCATAGACCATAAATACAAAGTTAAAAAAAACTGACGTCATAGACGAGTCTACTATTCTCATACGTCAGAGGTTTTGGCAGCCCGTAGGTGAACTATTTTCTTCATTGTTGACCTTTCCTAAATCTCAGGTGTAATTATTTCATCATTAGAAGTGCTTTAGCTGTACCGTTTGTATCAAGTGTAGATATTTTGACATAGTCTCAGCGATGGACTCGGAGGACGATACCAAGGATGATGTGGATTCTGGGAACGAATCGAGCGGAGACGATGTCGACTTTGCAATGGACGTTGAGACCCACAGTACAAGGGATCGACAAAAAGAGCTGGAGGAATATCCTTACGAGGTGCTATCCACAGAGGAAATAGTCCAGCACATGGTCGATTGCATCAAAGAAGTGAACACTGTCGTCGAGGTCAGTATGTTAGTGATAAACAATGGGGTGATTCAATGAGGTTACTCGAACACTGGTCGATTCAACAGGATCTTTTGTTTGTCGCGAGTAAACCTTGTCTTGTAAATATTTCGAAGGGTAAGCTTTTCCATCTACTAATATCTAGGTACATGCTACAAATCTTCCTTTGTCTAACTGTGTGAAAACTGTTGGCCTAAAAACCTAATTATTTGTGATTGGTGGCATCAAATTGTGATTTTCCCCAAGAACACAATGTTGATAGATTTCTTTGTTTGATAGTAAGTGCTATCAATTAGACCCAAGAGATATGTTTAACTGCCACAGCATCAACATGAAGGTAATGAGTCATGTTGTTCTTGACTAATCAGCACAACACTGTAGATGCATTTTCTTAACCCAGTTGACCTTGCAAGAATACCCATGTTAATTTTTCAGTGCTTACTAATGGGGTTTTTATTATATGAATTGTATTAATTATAAAACTTTGTTGCAATCTGTGATTAATAAATAGAACAGTTACCTTTATTGTTTTTAAGCAGTGATTTATTTTCATATTCTTTTAATTGGTAAAATTCTGTTTCACTTTGAGGATAACTAGAAATTTTATTTACTATTGTAATCTTTTACTTAATCTTTGTACAACAGATTTCAAGTTCCTCTGTAAAACCAAATTATTGTTTCAAAAAAAGTGTCTTGCATAGATTACTTTGGAAACTTGTACCCTTCCTAAGCAACCAATAAAATATAACAACAAATTTGTTATACTAATAGAAAAAAAATCTGCTTGTTTTTCATGTTATTTTTTAAACCAGTAGGTATTTATTAGTTTCATTTGTCTCCTCTGCTGTATACATTAATATTATGCTAAATATATTTAAATCAGTTTAATATTGTATAAATAAGCAGTTTTCATTTTGTGACAGGTATTAAGGCGAAATATTGTTGCTAAGGTGCAATTGTTCCATTGTGATACTGTTTTTATTGTTTATATGTACAGACATAGTTCTAAGTACATGTTTGTCTAGCTTTATCAATAAGCTTAGCAATGGTTACAGAATTTGACTGAGAAAGCAATATAAATACAAAATTTTCCTACCAAAAATGGTTCTCTACATCATTATATTGCCTTTGATGTATTGTTGTGTTGTTTTTAACACAGGTGCCATTACTGTCAAGTAAATAAGACCTATGGTTATGTTAATAATACAATAACATGAATGAATAAATACTAAGGGGCAGTCACATAAATTGATGTAGTCCCAACCTAAGCTCTAACCTTATACTAGACATCAATCGCACAAATACCCCTTACTAGTATTTGAACCCAGAACTGCTAGCTATGTCAAAGGCAATATCAGTTTAACTAGTTGAATAGAGGCAATGTACAATCTTTTAATATATGGTTTATCTAAAACTAAGGACCTTCTGCTGGAGTTTCCTGTGGTGCTTCTTCTCCACAATGAGGGTCTTGTCTGAAGCGCTATTAAATCTAAGTCAAACAATCTAAATCTTTCGCTTCTTCCACATTCATAGATCAAGTCATGTACGCTCATCGGTTTTGGGTACTTAAGATTCGGCACCCTTTTCCAGTATGTAGGGATTTAAAAAGTAAGTGGTGACGCGTCAAACATTCTTATTCATCTTAGCCTAATTGTGCACAATGTGGTTACAGACTTATCAGCAAATTTGTAGAGTTGGTAATTCTGTAGCTCTGCCTTTCCCACTCTGGGAATGAAGGTGTGAAGGTAGGTAGGTAGGTAGGTAGGTAGGCAGGTATGTATTTATGTGTGTATGTATGTATGTATGTAGGTGTCAAACATTTATTTTCTCAAATCCCTATAAAATGAAAGATTCAAAGAAGATAAATTATAGATATAGTTACATTTTAAGGTTTATATTATACCTTAGTTTATTAGTTAACAACAAGTGTAACTAAAAATGAAATTGATTTACAAGTTTTTTGGCTGTCAAATTTGAAAAGTCATATTTGTAGCCAGTTGTATGGGAAAACCGCAAGCATTCCTAATTATGTGGCCACCACTGTATATGTCAATTTTATTCGTCTAGTCAATCTTATGTTACCAATATTAGGGTTAATTTATCTTTGTTCAGTTACTTTGGAAATACAGATGGTACAAACATACATGTTGCATAGTTATGTAAACAGAATATCTCCTAGGAGTTAAAATTAAACATGTTTTTCTGTCTTCTTTCTCTTCTTCTGCAACATTTTTTTTGAATGCCCACTGGTCATCAAGGTCTCCAAGTTTCTTCCACTCGGCCTTGTTTTGAGTTAGTCAGGTCCATTGTGAGCTAGCATTTCCTTTAATATCTTTGGACCATCGTGCCAGGTGTCTGCCAACACTTCTCTTCCCTACCCAGAGCTTCCAAACTGCAACACATTTACTCCTAGTTCTAACCTATTATGGTACCCAACAGACTGATTATAATTTTTTTTTATTAGAAATTGTAGTAAATAAATAAATTATAACTATGCTATAAACTAAAATATATCTTTATAGTCTTACCCATATTAATAAATGCTATGTCCTCATTGTATATAGATATAGATGTTGGTCATTCGAAAGAGCTTGTTTAAACTGCTGCACAAAATGTGGTATGGAGATAGTTTGATCCCCGAAGAAGGACATATGGTGTAATTTATCCCGGAAAATGAGAGAGTTTTTGAGGGAATAGTGATTAACGACTTTTATGTGAACAGAGTCAGGGGCGATAGTTATTGGCCTATAACTTAGTTAACACTGGTTGACATGTAATTATGTTGGCAAACCAAGTAAATAAAGAAATTACATACACATACATACATACATACACTCACGCTTTCATGCCCATTGGGTAGGCAGAGATACAGAATTACCAACCAGTCAAAAAAATGGTTGTTAATTCTGTAACAACCTTTTCATGAACGCTAAACATGTTTTTTTTACAACCTCATAAAATTCGTTTTCAACAAAGATACATTCTAAGTACCTACATATCTAGTTTATTAGTTAAGTACGTATTTGTAAGCAATGGTGTGATAAGTAATAATGGTCATGTTGATATACTGGGGGGTTATTACGACATGGCAATGCAGTTCATTTTACGGCGAGCGAAAAGGACAGAGCTATGTCAGTTATATAGCTCTGTCTCTTTCTCACAGCGTAATTTGAACTGTATAGCTATGTCATAATAACCGCCCTGAAGCGTGTATCGATCTGTTTCCCAAACTCGATTATTCCGAGTAATGAATGTCCCAGTCGTATTTTTTCCACTATGAATGTCTCTTAATCTCATATTTTCCTATTGCTACTACAATGAAATACCTAGGTAGGTTTAGGTTATGTTAGCTTTGCAGCAACCCTGTGAAATCGACATTTAAAATCAGCAAAGATGCTACCCGGAAAAAGAGCAATGTTAGAAATGCGTTTTTAAAATTCTCCTTTGAAAATGTATATTTAAAAAAATAAGGGCTTTCCTCTGAGTAGCTCCACAAAATATTTAGTGTTTCAAAAGGGGTTCCGTCAGTAAAAACGTTTGAGAACCGCTGATCTAGGTTATCTCATATTATGTTGCAATAAGAATGTGTCAAAACAGGTACATTTTGAACAAAAAATCAATCACCTATCAACGACCAAACTCTCATCAATGATGCATCATATTAAAACCTTTCCAGATACCAGCAACAACTACCCGTATACTGCTAAATCACTTCAAATGGGACAAAGAAAAGCTCATGGAGCGTTTCTATGATGGAGATCAGGATCAACTGTTCTCCGAGGCTAGAGTCATTAATCCATTCAGAAAACCAGTTATACAGAGACTAAAGGTACTTACGCATTTTAATGTACTGTTTTCAATTCAAATAATTCCCTTAACACTACTTCATTTTACGTACCAACCAGCTCGTACGCACGTAAAATTAAGTGATTGAGCTTGCATTACAGGATTGAAACATGCTGTTGTGTAATGATTTAATTGATCAAGTACCTTAAAGTAATGTTAATGAATTATAAATTTATCTCAGCAGCCCAGACGGATATCAACTTCAGGAACTGAAGAGTGTGAAATATGTTTTACAGTACTACCTGCTTCAGTAAGTAATTTTTTTTATAGGTTAATTCTAATTATATAACTTTAATGGCTTATTTTCTATAAAATTGTATCTTTTATCGATATTGATTTACCTATTACTTGTGCGATATCCAAATATACTTAGTATGAAGGTTATTATTAACAGAAAATATACTTATGCAAATACCTCGGAAACATCTACAGATTTCGTGTTTTCACCACGTTGATGTATTTCAGATGATGACGGGTCTGGAATGCGGTCATAGATTTTGTACACAGTGCTGGTGTGAATACTTGACTACCAAAATAATGGAGGAGGGTTTAGTGAGTAAACTTTTCACGTGACCGTTTCTGCTGTTCCTTCAGCTTTTGAATATGGAGTGAAATGATGTGCGTTTTTAGGGACAAACTATTGCCTGCGCGGCGCACGCCTGCGACATCCTCGTGGACGACGCGACGGTGATGCGGCTCGTGCGCGACCCCCGCGTCAAGCTCAAGTACCAGCACATCATCACAAATAGCTTCGTGGAGGTGAGTATTGTATCTACGGTTGATATGAAAACCGGCAAAGTGCGAGTCGGACAATATGGTCACGCCGATAAAAAAGTCTTGTATGGGGAACCGTTTAATTATTATTTGTTGTAATAGCGGTTATGGTAATACGCACTCTGAAAATTTCAAGTGTCTAGCTATTATGCTTTATGAGATACAGCCCTCTGACAGACAGACGGACGAAGGGACGGACAGCGGACGCTTAGCAATAAGGTCCCTTTGGGTACAAGTACGCTAAAAAAAAAATTTACATTACCTATTGAAAGCTAAGGCCTTTACCACTTTTGCAAGTTGTAAGGGCCTGACTAGGTACAAGGATTGTTTTCAAAATTCGGTTGTTCCATACAAGATTGTGACTGTACAATAGTTGAACTTTAGTGCATGTATCTAAGGCCCTGTTTACACTTTGTTAAGTGAATTGACAGCGAATGTATGAACTTCACATTTGCACTTAACAAAGTGTAAACAGGGCCTTAGATACATCAACTAAGGTGCAAGTTAAACCATAAATTAAAATTAACTTGTTCCTAGCAGCTATAATGTCATAGCTAATCCTCCGTGCTAAGAAACCGGACATAACAATTACTTCATTAAAGTGTACATTTCCTTAATAGCGATCGGCAATCTTCGTTTTTCTATGACATACGAGTGACAAATATACTGTCATTAGCGAGTTCAAGCGTGAAAGCGATAGCCAGCCGAAAGCAATTAAGAATCTGGGAATAGTGACTGTTAGTAAATGTGATTTTTTTGGTAAAAATTCAAAGTAGATAATATATTTTTTTTAAATTATACTTTATTAATTTCGTAGCATAAAATCTAATTTGAATTCAGTATAATGTAACATTTTGAACGCCACAATCGACTCTGGCCGACAACTGAAAGTCGTGCTACAGATGCCGCCGACGGCCACCACCCGGACACAAGATATAGATTAAGGGTCAAACACAGATTTAGGTTCCCGTCTTTCCTGTGGACATACCCGAAGTTAACGTGTTTAACGCCTCATTTTCTGGCTGAACCCATATCCGCATAAACGGCGTCACGTCTACTTTAGTCCTATCAAATAAAAACATAACTTATGTGCACACAAGCCCTTAACTATGGACCACAGGAGAGACAACTTTTGTTTTTGCGATTGTGTATGACCCTTAAAAGAGACATTGCTTTGTATAATAACATAATTTGCATAACATAGCAAACAGTGACACATGTCACATTTGTATTTGACGTAAGGCGTTACTACTTGAAACAATGGAATATGCCCCTTTTTTTTGCAACGACCATTTTGTTAAATATATGTTTGTCGGCAGTGCAACCGCCTGCTCCGCTGGTGCCCGTCGCCCGACTGCAGCAACGCCATCAAGGTGGCGTACGTGGAGGCGGCGCCCGTGACGTGCCGCTGCCAGCACACCTTCTGCTTCGCGTGCGGCGAGAACTGGCACGACCCCGTGCGCTGCTCGCTGCTCAAGAAGTGGATCAAGGTACCTACCGAGACTACCGAGCGCCTTTACCGCTTTATAGCCTTGTAACCAATTAAAAAGTTAAATCATTGCAATGGAATTTATAGTTTACTCGTTTACTAGTGACCCGCCCTCGCTTCGGTTCGGTTCGTGAGTTTTCTGTAACACCCGTACATAAACTAGAATTTATTAAGCATAAAAAAACTTCCCGTTGAATCACTTTATCTATTGATTAAAACCGCATTGAAATCCGTTGCGTCGCCTGGTGATGCAATAAAACCGATGTTTAAAAAAAAAATGAATGTTTGCTAGGGTTGTTAAATAAAATATGTTTTATTTATTTGTATGCCTGACATATTTTTTTTGTTTAGCGTATTTCTCTATCCTTGATGGTCTTTTGGTTCAGTTAATAGAGTTAAATCAATCAATTAGGAATGTTTACGTCTTTCAAAATTATACATCGTTTTAGGTATAATATGATATTACATAAAATATCCCACAGTAGTAGGTTCAAGTAGTCGCTTAGACTCGCAATAATAGCGTTTTAGAGCAAGGGGAAGGCTGTTTAAAGACATGTTGCGCTAGTTTTTTTAATGGCAAGCGATACTGATCTTCGTTTTTTTATTAAACACGAGTGACAAATACAGGGTGCCTCTGGCCTTGGGGCTTTAAATATAACGATCGATTCTATCGCTAAACTACTTTTGCTCTGCATCATTAAAAATGACTTAAGTTTAGATAAATAATTGATGATAAAATCTAATTGTAAAATCAGTGTATTCAATCACTATCTCATAGTACGGGGGCGACATTTCCTTGGTACGAGGGCTAAAGGAAAATGAAGAATTGGATCGCGTACATTGAAAATTACGTTTAACTTGTATGAAAAATTTCAAATTTAAGGTGGACATATTTTTAACAAATTTCAGAATAAAAGAAGTTCAGTTTCAGGATTAGAAACGACCCTTGCATTTAAAACCCCAAGGTCAGAGGCACCCTGTACACTTTCAGTCGCGAGTGCAACTGTGATAGCGATAACCAGCCGAGGATTGTAAAATCCCGATTATAATTCCTCAGAAATGCGACGACGACTCTGAAACATCGAACTGGATAGCGGCCAACACGAAGGAGTGTCCGAAATGCAACGTGACCATCGAGAAGGACGGCGGTTGCAACCACATGGTGTGCAAGAACCAGAATTGTAAGACCGACTTCTGCTGGGTCTGCCTCGGGCCCTGGGAGCCGCACGGCAGCAGCTGGTACAACTGCAACCGGTATGTCACCCACGCATTGTCTTTGGTCTACTACAGTGATCCACCCGTATGTCACCTATGCATTGTCTTTGGTCTATTAGTTATCCACCCGTATGTCACCCACGCATTGTCTTTGGTCTACTGCAGTGATCCACCCGTATGTCACCCACGCATTGTCTTTGGTCTACTACAGTGATCCACCCGTATGTCACCCACGCATTGTCTTTGGTCTACTACAGTGATCCACCCGTATGTCACCTATGCATTGTCTTTGGTCTATTAGTGATCCACCCGTATGTCACCCACGCATTGTCTTTGGTCTACTACAGGGATCCACCCGTATGTCACCAACGCATTGTCTTTGGTCTACTACAGTGATCCACCCGTATGTCACCTATGCATTGTCTTTGGTCTATTAGTTATCCACCCGTATGTCACCCACGCATTGTCTTTGGTCTACTGCAGTGATCCACCCGTATGTCACCCACGCATTGTCTTTGGTCTACTACAGGGATCCACCCGTATGTCACCCACGCATTGTCTTTGGTCTACTACAGTGATCCACCCGTATGTCACCCACGCATTGTCTTTGGTCTATTAGAGTTATCCACCCGTATGTCACCCACGCATTGTCTTTGGTCTACTAGAGTGATCAATCGGTATGTCACCAACGCATTGTCAATGGTCTTGTACGTTAAGTGCAAAAAAATTAATGAATCCTCTCATAAATATGTTACGAAGTTCTTATTAGCCATTTTTTTTTAATCTTCTTGAGACATATTTTTGAGATGTTGCGTTCTCCCATACTTTTACACTTGACTATACTCTCTGGTCTAGTAGTGATCAACCAGCATGACAGCTACGCATTGTCTTTGGTCTAGTACAGAGACTGCTGGCTGTAGCTTGCTGGACCTACTTGGTATCCACCCGAGTAAAACCAGAACAAACCGGCCCTCTTGTAATAGTTACGACTTGACCCGTGCAGATTTGTATATTCCGACACGAACGCACGAACATTTCAGAGACTATAACCAGTGGATTTACATAAAAATAAGGCTTGCAAATAAATAAAAGATCCATTTAAATTTGTTCACTTGTTTGGGCCCATGGTGATAATAGATAGAACGACGGATAAACCCCCTGATTCATAAACGCGCAATTGATAGTGTTCTTAAAACATGAATTGTCCTTATTTCATTGTGACATTTGAATTTGGCAGAAAGAGATAGAATACTTTACCTAAAATAGGTTTATTATGCGTTTATGAATAAGGTTTGGCCTTAAACACATCTGTTTTTTTTAGTCGGGGGATTATAACGGATCTAATGGATTATATGTAAAATAAAAAAATATGTGTAAAATTATATGAAACTTCTGATCCCCCTAGTACGAACGAGCAGCATTATGGAATAGTGTTTCTTTATTTAACTCTTACATTAGTCGTAAACCTACTTCTGCTTTAGCGCGATAACTGGCAAAAGCAAGTTACAAATGTTTTGATGTGAAGTATTGTTTCTGACGGCCCAGACAAGATGCACTACGCTAGCTAGCGTTTCTCTTCGTTTAGTTTTTAAACCAATCGCGTCACTGGTAGATGACGTGATACGAAAAGTCACGTGGTGTGCCAGTGACGCGATTGGTTTAAAAACTAAACGAATAGAAACGATAGTTAGCGTAATGCATCTTGTCTGGGCCCTCTGCTGTTCATATTTATTACGCATAAATCTGAATTAATAGAACTTCTTTAGTCGCATATTGAGGTCAATAAATCCTACATTTTGAAAACTTAAATCTCTAGTCTAGTTTAACGTTTATGCATTTGAGTTTTCAGATAGTTACAATTAGAGATCACTGTTCCGAATTAGCCGTATTGTGTATTGAAAAGTGCAGTGCACGGTTATCATTACTTGTAGCAATCAATGCAATAGAAGTTGACTAAGAACCACTCACGCCGCAAAATACGGGCTAAAAATACTCCACCCTATCACCCCTATCGGATATTTCGTCGCACGGAAATCCACCCCATTCATGGCGTTTTCGTGACTTCGGAAGGTCAATGGTTATCGATTTTATCTTCGATGTAATAAAACGGAAACGTGGTTTGAGGGTTAGCAACAGAGATGGGCAAAATTTATTCGAATGACGAATAACGAATAAGAATAAACAAATTATTCGCGAATAACGAATGAAATTCTCGGATGATTATTCTTATTCGAATAAATTATTCGTCGAATAATTTATTTGCGAATAATTTATTCGTTGAATGAATTGCCACGAATAATTATTAGTATTACGTACTGGAATACCTGCTCCATTTTTGAAGAAAATTTATAACTAAACCTAACTGAAATATGTTGTTTGTACATATCATGAGCTATTACTATCGCTTTGGAAATGCGAATAAGCCTCATCTTCGCTTAATTAAATCATTTAAAGAAAAAACCAAGACGCGTCATAGGTTTTGAAAAAATATTTTTCGTGAATTTATCCGAATAAAATAGCGAATAAATTATTCGTCATTCGAAAAGTAGTCGTATGATTCATTCGCGGATAATTTATTCGCGAATAAATCATTCGCAAATAAATCATTCGACGAATAAATTATCCGCGAATAAAAATATTAGGAATTATTTTTTATTCGAATAATTATTCGAATGAATAATTATTCGAATAATGCCCATCTCTGGTTAGCAATTTAATTTTAATGATGTACACCGAGGTACCTTAGGTCCTATCCTATTCTATTCTATCAGCCCACATAAAACCACTGCTGTGCAGGGCGTAGGCTTCCTCTCTCTTGCGCCATCCAGGTCTTTCCTGGTATCCTCACCAGCTCATCTGACAACCAGGCAGGTGGTCTGTCAGCTGACTGCTTCTTTTGTCTAAGCCACCTCTCTGACATGTCTTGTCCACCGACCGTCTTCTCGCCTAGCCAAATTTCCTGCCCATTTCCACTTCAAGCTTGTGAATTGCCTGCCAAGGTCTTCGACTTTGGTACCTCGGTGAATTTCCACGTTTGGTACGCGGTCCACGAGTGAAATACCTATGAAGGTCAAACTGAAAGATTCGGGAATAGAATGACATATGCAGTGAAATTGAATAATTTTCATTAATTATTGTCATTAACAAAACGTTTTATAGAAATGATTTATTTAGTAAATACTTATGGGCATCGTTCCTTGAGTTCCACTTCTATTTAATTCATCTTTTCCGAAATAAAAATACATACACCAGAACACACACACAGTAAGGGAAACTAAACGACGTACCTTTTTCGTGTCACAATTTGAATAAATGTGCGTCACCACTGAGAGCATTCACGTGAATATTCGGGTCGTGTGGACGTTGAGTTACAAAGCTTACACACCGCTCGATGTTCGTAGCGTATGCTCTCAATGGGGACGCTCCTCAAGACATAAAAAGGTGTGTATTTCAGTTTCCGTTACTATACAGCTCAACCTTCCGGAAAACATACCTAAATGATACTGAAAACCGCATCAAAATCCGTAACGTGATTTAAAATAAGTAAGCGGCCAAACATACAGATGCGAATAGTTTTTTTTTTACTAGTGTAAAAATCGTAAATGTTTGTAATGACGAAATCCTGAAAATTTCTCGTTTATATTCGTATATGCTGGTAGTGGAAGTTTAAGGTGTTTTGAAGGATCACCCCCCTCCCCCCCAGGTACGATGAGGACGAGGCCCGCGCGGCGCGTGATGCACAGGAGCGGTCGCGCGCGGCGCTGCAGCGCTACCTGTTCTACTGCAACCGCTACATGAACCACATGCAGTCGCTGCGCTTCGAGTCCAAGCTCTACGCCTCCGTCAAGGAGAAGATGGAGGAGATGCAACAGCACAACATGAGCTGGATCGAGGTGCGTGCAACGAACATTTTTTTATTGATACGTAGCGAGATCGGCCATTTTGACACCGGCCTAGTCGGTTCCTAAGTTCTGTTACTGAGATTTATTATAATAAAAAGAGTCGAGTTTTTTTTATATAGGGTTGTAAACCTTTGTACTAGAACTTATTCACCGACTAAGTAAACATGCACAAAATTAAATGGTGTCCATAGCAAGGGTAGTGATGTTCGGGTCGGTATTTAAAAAAGTTTATCTTGCAAAATTTTACCACTCTTTACACACCAATTAAAGGTATTAAGATTGTGTGACTTATCGTAAAAGGTAGACAAAAAGTCAATCCTGACACCATTCATGCCAGTACAAATTATAATCTCAAACTTAAGAATAAGTTGTAAATTGTACTGGGATGACAGCTGTCACGATTTAAAGATAAAAAAAATCTGCCTTTTACTATAGTATGAAAATGTGTACGAATATTAAAAGTTAACAACTGTTTATGAATTCTAACTCGGTTCAAACTATGCACAATGCCCGGGACGTACCTGAACAATTTTAACCACGCAGTCCGGAGGAAAATTTTATACTTAATGTATTTTATAAACGTTAACCAAATATATTTTATTTGGAGTGATAAATGACATTCAATTCAGATGCATTGTTCAGTCGCCGAGTAATACTTGCGAATTACAATTTAGTATTGTCTAAGAGTCAATAAACTCTTGAATATCGTGCTTAGCTTACTAAGGGCTTGTTTAAGGAGAGGCGGGGCGTCGAGCGTAGCGTTGGGCGGTGCGGTCTGCACTAAATTCAAACATATGGTGTTGTATCAAAGCGTTTACGGAGGAGCGAGTTTACACGCGTTTGCTTCAAATACAGTGTTATTTGCGGCGGAGCCCGCGGATGGCATCGCCGCGTCGCATTGGATAATAACGGCGGTACTTAACACTGCGCCCGCAACACCGCTATTTTCATCTTCATAAACTGCATCTTAAGCCGGCCATACACGTTACGGTTACCGGAGAGGTCTACCTGAGCAGGCGACCGGAGCAAAACCAAAAACCAATTCTTTCGAGTGACACGGTACGGTGAACCTGTGCGTGCGTGCCGTGTCCTCCGGTCGCCTGCGCAGGTAACCTCTCTGGACCGTAACTTGGATGGCTGGCAGTGCATTGCCGTACGGTTGTATTTGCGCGTGTGATATGATAACGCCCGAGGCGCCGCGCGACGCCCCGCGTTTTCGTAAACCAGCCCTAAGACCAAATAAATCCGAATCCCAAATCTGTATGAATGTTACGATTCATTCTAACTTAAGAGCGTGGTTAAACTCGTTCAAGTACCTCCCGGGCACGGTGCATAACCCGCTCTCCCCATCAGGTGCAATTCTTGAAGAAGGCGGTGGACATCCTGTGCCAGTGCCGGCAGACGCTCCAGAACACGTACGTGTTCGCGTACTACCTGCGCAAGAACAACCAGTCGGAGATCTTTGAGGACAACCAGCGCGACCTGGAGACCGCCACCGAGGCGCTCTCCGAGTACCTCGAGCGCGACATCACCAGCGAGAACCTCGCCGATGTCAAGCAGAAGGTGCAAGACAAGTACAGGTATGCCATCCGTCTGTGTTGTTCATTTTTAGGGTTTCGTGCCCAAAGCCTAGCCTTCATTGTCGATCCATCCTAACTTGAAGAGCTATACTGTAAAGTAGAAATCGTATTTCTAGGCCGATTTTTATTTTAATTTCACTTTTGGTGATCTCTTTTGCGGTATCTTCATATTTTGTTGAGAAATGCGATTGAATAAATCTATGCATATTCCCTATTCTGTGTAAGCCTCCGGCTGTCGCTTTCGATAGGTTACAGTTTTTTCAAATATATTGTAACTGTTTCAGATACTGCGACAACCGCCGCAAAGTGTTGCTAGAGCACGTGCACGAGGGCTACGAGAAGGACTGCTGGGACTACACAGAGTAATCGCTTTCCCTTCCCACACCTACACACCGCACCCACACATGTACACACGTCCCAAAGTACCAAGTGCGAGCTTACGTTCCGGTTGTGTGGTATGTTTCTGAGATAACGTTGATTGTGAACGTTCTGTCTCGTAGGTATAGACGTTTTAATATCGCAGTCGTCATCGAAATCGCTCAGTATGTCGCGTTGTGCTGGCTCACAATCAAGAATTTTGTCGCGGTCATGTTTAATTCAACAAATTTTATTTTCGATAAAGAATGCTACGATATAGTCTAGATGGTATTTTTTCTTAAATTTTATTAATGTAGTGACGCAACTGCGATCATTTCTAAGACTGTGATTTTTAAATCTACGCTAAAATGTGATGGTGACACAGAATTATTCTAATTTGATGGTTTAAAAGTATATAATGTTTATGCTATCATAATAAAGAAAAATAAACTTAAGTAACATCTATATAGTCCTAAAAATAATTGCAGCTGATGTCCTTGTCTTAGTGTCCATTTTAGAGGTCTTAATTGTAACATTTTATTTTATAATATGTCAAAGTTCAACTTATAATAACTTACATGACATCAAATATATATAAAATAATAAATAATAACTTTGAAAACTTCATTGTATCATTCATACCGTACATCGCTGTTGGGGCTCGATGCTGATGTAAGATCTCATGTAATTAACACTTATGAATGATTTCACTAGGTGAAATATATGTTTACAAATACTCTCATTTGGTACTTCTCTATCATTTAAACGTAGTAATTATTGAATAACATAACATGTATGTATTAATTGTAGAGTAACAGTACTGTCAGTAATGTAATTTTCTAGCCATTATTGGTGCCCTCATTTTATATTGTTCATTAGACTTCTTGTGCAGTAGAGGCATCTCGAAAGTTTATTTTAATGAAATATTGCCTATAACTAAATTGGAGTTGCTATTTTACTAGTGTACAATGTTTTTTAACGATCGAAATTTGATTTTGGTGTTATCTTAGTACACGGTCGACGTTCAATCCTGCCTAATTGATTTTGAAATTATGTTTTTGCAATTATTTTGTTTTTATTTTATTTTTATTATGTTGAAGTGTAATTTTAAATAGAAAAATTGTAAAGCAGCCTTTTTCTAGTTTTTCTTTAAACAAGCTGAATGTTGCGGTATTTCGACGTTTATTTTGATTTTAATAATAATTCGTGTCGTATAAATGGCTAAGTGTTGTTAACATATAGAACTCTTGGATGACGCTTGTCTGATAACGGTATAACTGTGACCTCATAGTGTTTCCTAGTTTTTAGCTTATTTTTTTCAGAAATCTAGGAATGTAGAGTATACAACGGCATGAGAATATAAAGTTGTAACGGTGAAAAAGGAACAAAAATATATTTTACCAAAAATCCTATTTTTGTTATTAAATATATCGTTTATGAATGTAAAGACACGCTGAGGGGGCCCGGTGGCGCTTATGGCCCTTTCGTGTGTTACAAAATGTTTACCTATATAACTAAATGTTTCATTAAGCGCTCTATTCATAAACGCGGAATAATATTAAACATAGTTTGTCACAATTACAATTTTAAATTTTAATATATTTGTCAAGCGTTTATGAGTATGGGGTGTAGTGGTTCGAGGGTCGTCCGGCGCACAGCGGCACGGCTCACACTTATCGTTTGCATCTCGGAACTCGCAACTCCATACGAATTAAGAGATAAATCTATTTTTGAAAGTCTATGAATTCGCAAGGTTCCGCTTTTTGTATTATAAATCTCGCGCTACATATCTGAATCACTGTACTAATTATATTAAAACGATTCGTGCATAAGTCAGTTGCACTGCCAGTAAACGTCTAAAATTAAACTAATATAAAGCTTGGCGTATGAGTGTTCACATAGTGAGCGCGTCAGTAGAGTAGAAAGGTCCTAAACGACTCGAACTTCAACTTAGTGAAGGGATGCAGTGAGACACGACTGTTATTGCTAAAGTAGACGCAGGACCTAGTTTCGGAAGACACAATTGTACATATAGAAGCTGTATAAGTATTTATATGGTTAACTTGTAACTCACATTATGACAATGGTATTGACGAGCATCGTGCGTGTGGCTATGTTTAAGGACACAGTTGGTTAAGTAAGAATGAATAAAATAGTAACATCGACAGAGCAGTTTGTCATTTATCTCTCTCTACTCACATTCCTTCTGGCAAATAGAGCGACATCGTATTATTAAGAGTAACGAGCAACACGATTCGACAGCGGGAATGCAAATACGACGGCTGCCGTGGTACCAAATAAGGCGCCTAACTGCATAGTAGTAGTATAAACATTTTAAATTTAATGTGGTTTCTAATAGAGTATAGAATTCTTTGACTACTACATTGGCAGTTAGCTGCCTTTTGATATTATGGCAATACGTTTCCCCGGCGACAGGCGTGCGGTTTATATTTATAATCCACGAAATCACCTCTTCAATGAAATTAGGTTTACCCTTGTCTTGTTTCATAGAACGTATCATTTCGTAGAATTTTCATTTCATTGACAGGCTTTTCTAGGCGCAGGAGTTTTGATTTGGTGATAGTCAGAAGTCTAACTCATATAATTAATATTGGAGATAACCTGAAACCAACGCGCCTTCAGCAGATAATAGCTTTCGATGAAGTGAAATTCGGTATATGATACATTCGATGAAAATGTTATAGTTAAAACAATGAGACGCCCGTACATTGATATCGCATCCGTGCGTCAATGTACGTAAAATAGAGTACTGAGGCAGGCGTTTGTTAATTGAAGACACTAGATCCAACAATTCTCCTTTTCGAACCGTCTGTGTGATCTGTGCTCAAGAAGTGACGTACAGACAAACAAATAGGGTTATATGATCCCATAATACCGCCTGAAGCAGTTTAGGAAAGCTAGTCGCCCGACCGTACAATGCTAGTTGGTAATTTTTGGATTTCATTTATATTTTGGCTTACCTCGCTGTCAGGCTGAGTAAGGTCGGCCAAACCGAGCTGCTGACATGCAATAACATACCTAAGCCATACACTTGATACACCCACCCTTGATACCCTAGCGGTATTAAACGGCCGAACTGCACGGATCCGCGTAAATACGTATGTATGTCACCCGGACACAGATACCCGCGCGGGCGGGTCTTAATTGAGTCCGCAGCGCTGCAGCGGTCTGCGGCAGGCACGGGCTCCTAATAACGGCCACTAGTTATAAATCCACAATATATTCTGAACTCACAATCGATGCCTACCATTCATAGCATAAACAACGTTCCGTGTCCTTATATAAACTCATACTAACTACACGGGTATCCAAGTACCCGCTCGGAACGGACCGTAAGCAGGTGTCCATGAAACACGGAAGCTGATACCCGACAGTACAAAAAACCGGACCCGACCGCGAGCTCTAGTTAGTTGGTAGGCTTAAGTCCTAAAAGTGAAAAAAGATTACGTACATCCTTACTTGAGACCCGTGATATACTCTGACGATACTAATAGAGTCCTTCCCACAGGGATGCGTTGGCTCCGTCCCCCACAAGACCAAGTAAAGCCTAGTGGAAACACTGGTAAGTCATTGTGGCAATTTGGTAATTTATTAGAAACTAGGTTTTGATCGCTGCTTCGATCGTGTAGTAACTCGTTTATTGTGATACCTTCTATTTTATCAACCCGACAACGACAAGCATGATATGACAGGTGGTAAATTCGGTATCCTGCCGAAATAAATTTGCAAAATGTATAGTTTCCCAGCCGTTTCATTTGCGAGCCTATTTTTTGCTGAAACTAAATATTTCAGGATTTATTTCATTACCGTGTAGATCCCTATACTAGTGACGTTAGTTTTTATAAAATGCCTGAAATATTTACGGTTACAGAAAAAAAGCGGGTTGGCAAATGAAACGGTTGGGGAACGATACATTTTACTACTTATACATATTTAGCCCATACAAAGGTAACCCGGTAAATTCAATATGCAGACGCTAAACCCCTTACTTATAAACGTGGAATAAGCTTGGAATAGTTTATGCCAAGCTTTGTCACTTTCTGTCAGAAGCAAATGTTACAATTACAGATAAGGACAAAGCGTGGCATAAACTATACCCAGCTTATTCCACGTTTATAAGTAAGGGGGTAGAGTACACAAAGTGCCTAATACATCTAAACACGGGCTATATGTTTATCATTGCCTAGTACCCATAGTACAACCTACCTACCTTTACCTTTTTGTTTTAACTTTTCTTTTTATACCAAAATCAAAAAACTCAGTGTTGGAATTATCCGAGTTTGAAGTAAAGCAACTTAAATTCAATTGGTTAACTACCGTCATACGTGGTATTGCACTCAACGACATCACTAAATACGTATTATAAAACGAAGTCCTGACAGTTGGATAATTCTTAACGGAAGGTTATTATGTATATTAAAATCTGTTTCTGTACGGTCGTAACAGGAAACCCACATTTGAAGCTAGAGCGGGTAGTGTTATGTGTTTGATGCGTTGCTTCCTTTCAGTTTTCTATTTTTATACCACCCTGTCTAGAATCAGGCTGGGACTCTATGCAACAATTGCTTTTGTTATCGTATTTTTTTCAACTAATAGTGACTCCATTTATGGGCGATTTCTGGAACATTGCAAAATTTTCCTTAACTGCGAAAATTACAGCGTCTAAAAGTTACTTAATTAGATGGAAATGATTCTGACAAAAGTAAAGTTCATGAAAGTTTCCGTTACTTAAATTACATGTTAAAACCATCGTAATTTTCAGAAATTAAACGATTTATGTTTGGTAACTTTCAGAATATTGCATGAAATTTTAGGTAAATGTTTAACTTTGGAAACTTTCACAATATTGCAGAAATTTAAGTGAAAGTTTCACTTTTGAAACTTACAAGCCGCCTATTAGTGCAGTCATTGAAGCGAAAAATACGGTCTTACCTCCGAATTTTTTTACTGTGAACCGATTTGCATGAAATTTTGGAATTAGGCTCATCTTACCCTTAACTTCAAAAATGAAAATGATCTGAACTCCGCCTATTATTTTTAAGGGGTGTAAACAACCCCTTAATGAAAAAAATTACATTGAGCCATTTTATCGCTAGAAAACATGTCTAATAGTAAGTGGTGAAATTGTAAAGTGTTTTCTAACACAATTACTTCATATTAAAATCATTTTCAACCCCTTGAAAATCTTACAACCCTTGCAAACAAACCCTAAGTTGAAAAAATCACAAAAAAATACTTTGGTATGACATAAAAAGATTTAAGTATAGAGTAAGTAATATTTTATATTCTCTATAATAATTATCAAATTTTTAACCCCCTTTCAACCCTTGAAAAGTACCCCTTGATAAAAAATTGTTATTTTTTTTTTTATAAAATGGAAAGGATTTAAATATTATTCCACACTCTCGAAAATGATTATCATATTCTTAAGCTTTTCTCCCCTTAAACTACCCCTAAATTAAAACAGTAAATATATATGATTACTGCTACCATTTTACGTATATAAGTTAGTAACATAAGTTTTTGGACCATAACTCCTTAAATTTTCATGCTATCACAATTTATAAAAAACCATTGTAAAGGTAATTAAGAGAGCTACAACATCCTTCATTGCAATACATAGTAAAAAACCTTTTTCTAAAACGGTGAAGGGTTAAAGGGCTTAAGAGAGGCTGTGATTGCGCTGCCACGCGCTCTTTAAACAATCATATCTCCGTCATTTTTTGTTTAACAGAAAAAACAAAAAAACCAAATTGTTTGTCAGAAAAATACCTAATTTTTTTATCCCTACACTTTTATACGTATCTGTCGTAATTTTTGAGATATTATGAAAAAAAGGTGGGTGTTTTAAGAATTTGAAATTTTTTGTTTTTTTTTAATCGTGACTTTTTTGAAAAATATGTGTCCTGAAGCAGCCAAACTGATACAATCTATCAAACTCTTCATGATAAAGTTAATTCTAGGCGGAATACGATTAATTTTAATTTTTGTGGAAATGGCACTTATGAAACCTATTGATTTTTAAGGATAAACATTAGATGCTCCTCTTATTTGCAATACAGCTCACTTATTTTACGTGCAAAAGACTTTTAATAGTGCTCATTTTAAAGCTTATTTCAAGCACTACAAAACCCTTTTTTATTAGAATGCATAAAATGCATCTGCTCGCCGCTAGATGGCATTGACCACATCGATTAAATTTCAGACAATATAAAAACGGCTTTGATCTTTAATATCTAGCTTAATATTGCACTTAGAATACTTTATAAAAAACCAAATTATTATTTTTTTTACCTGCTACAATTTTGTTTCTTAAGAAATTTTCGATAAAACGTATATTTTTGGAGATATTTGCAAAAAACCGATGAAAAACGTGAAAAAATTGCGAATTTTCAATTGCCAATAACTTGAAAAGTATTGGATTTTTCGAAAAACCTTATAGATGATTTTTTGCTTAAAATTAGGCCTTCTATCGATATCCGAGGTTATTTTGAAGAAAAAAACAAACACCCCCGAGAAGTGGTGGCAACCACCCCCAGGGTGGTTGCGCAGTTCAAATCATTTTCACTTTTGAAGTTAAGGGTAAGATGAACCTAATTCCAAAATTGTATGCAATTCGGTTCACAGTAAAAAAATTCGGACCAATAATGCTTCAATGACTGCACTATATCACTAGTCACGATCACTGTCAAGTAAATAAGAGCTTTCGCAACGTTGACGATACGATAACACGTCTAAAGCAATACTTATTACTCTGCCGTGTTGAATAGAGGCCGAGGTCTCTGGTTTTGCTACGAATAAGTGTCAAGCATTCGATGTCATGCGTTATGGAAGGGATATTATAGGAACGTATCGCTACTTATTTTTTAGTATTTTTTTATCACAACGAAACCGTTTACCGTTTCAGGCTGGATCCAAGAACTTGTTTGGAGTATTTTTTAAATCTTACAAGTGAATAAAGACTAGTGTTGTTAGCTATAACTGTACCTAATGAAGCGTTGGTTAAGGCGGTACTCGCACCCTTCACGGATTTTTGTTATTTATAAAGATGTATAGGAAAAGTTTTATATTATATAAATAAAAAATCTAAATAAAAATAGACAATGATGTTTTATTATTGGATTCGTGTAGGGCAGCGGTCAGCAAACTTGCCACATAGTGACAAAATGAGCTATAGGCGGACTACCTGACTACTTACTTGTATAATCGTTTGGTAATAGATATCCAGTTTTCCATGTATCTATGTAGGTAATTATACGGTCACGAGCGTTAATTTGGGACCCAATTCAAGAAAAATATGCTTGCAGTCGTCAATGTCATTAGAGATGTCAAGTCATTTGTAACTTTTAGAAAACTCAACCTTATTGTTGTAGAATGTCAGATTGACTTTGGACCTAAGGTGGGTACCAAATTAAATCTCGTGACTGTACCTATGTACGTATGTGTAGTACGTATAGATAATAGTAGGTACCTAAACGTGCTAAAAACATTTTATTAAAATAAAATCAAAGCCATGATAAGGAAATGAGGGAAAAATAGTAGGTAGGTAACAAACTCAAACTAGGACCACAAACTTAGTTACTCATAAAACAACAAGACTAGTATAACGGTTTGAGTGCTTAAAGTGATATCCTGTATGATATAATATAACCTTACCACACTGTAGGTACTACGAGGGCTGCCTTTTAAGTTCTGTCGTTTGCAAGCCTTCCGTGATTGCATAAAAAAGAACTAGTGTCATCTTAAAATATTTGAAATTAGAATTCGAAAACAAAAGAATGACTCGAAATCGGCCCAACCGTTTTAGTACAGCGCTCGTTCAAAGTTGACAAGTCAGTTGTGAAAATGGAAATTTCGAAGGAAAATTTACGTGCGATATTTTTTTACAACTTCAAAAGGGGCTTAACGCGACTTCAGTGCTTCGAAGAGTTGACTACGGTTTTCAATGATAAAGCACCATGCCTCCGGACTGTGGAACGCTGGTATTTAGAATTTCAACGTTGTTGCTCTAGTCTTGGTGATAGACATCGTGAAGGTCGACCAAAAACAGCCGTAACCCAGGAGAACATTGATGCTGTACGGCAACTGATCGTCGAAGATCGCCATGCGACATACCGTGAGATAGAAGCTTCCTTAAGTATTTCAGGGACCAGTGTTCACAGTATTTTGCATGATCACTTAGGCGTAAAAAAGTTGATCTCTCGCTGGATACCACATTTACTCAGTGAAGACCAAAAAACGGCTCGCGTTCGATGGTGTCGCAAAACTCTGCGGCAATTCAACCGAGGAAACTCGAAACATGTTTACGACATTATCAGTGGTGACGAATCTTGGATATATGCCTACGAACCCGATTCTAAACAGCAGTCGACTGTTTGGGTGTTCCAAGATGAGCCAAAACCGACCAAAGTAATACGCTCACGGAGCATTTCGAAAAAAATAGTCGCCACGTTTGTGGCGAAAAGTGGCCACGTGGCCAACATCGTGCTCGAGGATCGTAAAACGGTTAATGCTGACTGGTATACCACTGTCTGTTTACCAGAAGTCATCGGCGAGTTTCGAAAAAATAACCCAAGACGTCGTATAAGACTGCATCACGATAATGCGAGCTCGCACACCGCCCGGCAAACAATTGCGTTTTTAAAAGAGCAAAACGTCGAAATTCTGGAACACCCGCCGCACAGTCCACACTTAAGCCCTAACGATTTTTTTACTTTTCCAAAAATCAAGCAACGACTTCGTGGTCAACGGTACCAGACGCCTGAAGAAGCCGTTGAGGCATACAAAACGGCCATTTTGGAGACCCCGACTTCGGACTGGAATAAGTGTTTCGAAAACTGGTTCGATCGAATGAAAAAGTGTATTACATATCACGGTGATTACTTTGAAAAACAATAAATACCATTTAACACTTAAATTGTCTTTAGTTTTTCCAAACGACACAACTTAAAAGGCAGCCCTCGTAGTTGCAGTTTAAAGTTTTCGCTGTCTATCTATCACAGGCGCGCTGTTTACAATTTGTACTTATTAGGTACACCGGGTTCAATTTGATGATGTAATTAAGGCATAAAATATTTGAAATTTATAAACGCCAAACTATTCTTATTCGACGAGCAGCGAGTTAGAAGTTTTTAAAAGCAAATTTCCAGATAACATATTCTAAACGGTTACCTACTGAAAATTATCACGTAGGTACTACAACAATTACGTAAGCCGAATCTTTTTACTATGAAATAAAAGGGTAGAAGTCGTTTATCGCTTTTCTCATTGGACGTGACCAATTTTTTATTCAGTAAGTAGGCAGCACGGGCACTTTTACGCGTCATAAATCTACCAGCGCTTCGCAAGAGACCACTGTTCCAAATATCTCCAAACCGATTTAGCGGAAAGTGTAGCAAACTGACAAAACAGAGATGCTTTCGCTTTTCAATATTGGCATAGAGTGTACCTACATAGGTAGGTACATGTTTTTAATATTACCTATTAAATAATGAGTTTCTAACGCCGCGGAAATGATTTGACATGAATGAAAAATAGTAGAGATAAACTGATAGTTTAGTTTCGAAAAGTTTATATTATTATGCCTACACATCCTGCGAATTTTATGTAGGTACACTTTAATTCAATTTAATTTTAACTCGTGCAGCACTAGCTACTAGCGCTAGCACCCATGATCACGTTTTATGTCGACCGTAAAATATTAATAAATAAACAATAAAATTAATCTACGGCTGATATAGGTACCAACATTATACTACTAATATTATAAATGCGAAAGTTTGTGTGTGTGTGTTTGTTACTCCTTCACGCTGCAGCGGCTGGACGGATTTGGATGAAATTTGGAATGGAGTTAACTTATATACTGGATTAACACATAGGCTACTTTTTATCCCGAATTTTTTAAAGTTCCCGAGGGAATAACGATAATCGAAATCTACGCGGACAAAATCGCGGGCTGAAGCTAGTCTAATATATAAAATTATCGGGTCACAGTGTTTGTAACAAAACTCTTCCGAAACGGCTTGACCGATTCAATTATGAAATGTATTCAGTAGGTCTGAGAATAGGACTTACTAAAGTATAAATATTAAATAAGGTTTGTATGAAAAAAAAATACACCCGGGCGGCGCTGGGCGCGGACAGCTAGTTTATTTATAAAATCGGAAGTAAACTATTACGAATGAATCAAATAATAGGTAG